>JANJGK010000052.1:0-267500 GCA_039081455.1 Macrobrachium rosenbergii
CCCATGACCCCCCATGACCCCCCATGACCCCCCCATGACCCCCTTAATGACCCCCCATGACCCCCCATGACCCCCCCATGACCCACCCATGACCCCCCCAATGACCCCCCATGACCCCCCCATGACCCCCCTAATGACCCCCCATGACCCCCCATGACCCCCCCATGACCCACCCATGACCCCCCAATGACCCCCCATGACTCCCCAAGACCCCCCGATGACCCCCCATGACCCCCCAATGACCCCCCCAATGACCCCCCATGACCCCCCATGACCCTCCCATGACCCCCCAATGACCCCCCAATGACCCCCCCATGACCCCCCCATGACCACCCACGACCCCCCCATGACCCCCCTATGACCCCCCATGACCCCCCCATGACCCACCCATGACCCCCCCATGACCCCCCATGACCCCCCTATGACCCCCATGACCCCCCAAGACCCCCCTATGACCCCCCATGACCCCCCAAGGACCCCCCCATGACTCCCCAATGACCTCCCCATGACCCCTCAAGACCCCCCTATGACCCCCCCATGACCCCCCATGACCCCCCTTGACCCCCCAATGACCTCCCCATGACTCCTCCATGACCCCCTATGACCCCCCAATGACCCCCCATGACCCCCATGACCTCTCCATGACCCCCCATTACCCCCCATGGCCACCCATGACCCCCCTATGACCCCCCATGACCCCCCCATGACCCCCCATGACCCCCCATGACCCCCCATGACCCCCTCATGACCCCCCCATGACCCCCCCATGACCCCCCATGACCCCCCATGGCCCCCCCATGACCCCCCATGACACTGCCAGGACCCCCCTAATGACCCCCCATGACCCGCTCATGACCCCCATGACCCCCCCAATGACCCCCCATGACCCCCAATGACCCCCCATGACCCCCAATGACCTCCCCATGACCCACCAAGACCCCCGTATGACCCCCCAATGACCCCCCAATGACCCCCCCTGACCCCCCATGACCCCCCCAAGACCCCCCTATGACCCCCCCATGACCCCCCAATGACCCCCCAATGACCCCCCATGACCCCCATGACCCTCCCATGACCCCCCAATGACCCCCATGACCCACCTATGACCCCCCATGACCACCCATGACCCCCCCATGACCCCCCATGACCCCCATGACCCCCCCATGACCCCCCATGACCCCCCAATGACCCCCCATGACCCCCCCATGACCCCCCATGACCCTCCCATGACCGCCCTAATGACCCCCCATGACCCCCCATGACCCCCCAATGACCTCCCCATGACCCACCAAGACCCCCGTATGGCCCCCAATGACCCCCCCAATGACCCCCCTGACCCCCCATGACCCACCCAAGACCCCCTATGACCCCTTCCATGACCCCCAATTACCCCCCCAATGACCCCCCATGACCCCCCAATGACCCCCCCAATGACCCCCCATGACCCCCCATGACCCCTCATGACCACCCCATGACCCCCCTAATGACCCCCCATGACCCTCCCATGATCCCCCCAATGACCCCCCATGACCCACCCATGACCCCCCATGACCCCCCTAATGACCCCCCATGACCTCCCATGACCCCCATGACCCCCCATGACCCCCCCGTGACCCCCCATGACCCCCCCAATGACCCCCATGACCCCCCATGACCCCCCAATGACCACCCCAATGACCCCCCTGACCCCCCATGACCCCCCCAAGACCCCCCTATGACCCCCCCATGACCCCCCAATGACCCCCCAAATGACCCCCCATGACCCCCATGACCCTCCCATGACCCCCCAATGACCCCCCATGACCCCCCTATGACCCCCCATGACCCCCCCTGACCCCCCATGACCCCCCATGACCCCCCTATGACCCCCAATGACCCCACCAATAACCCCCCATGACCCCCAATGACCCCCCATGACCCCCCATGACCCCCCTAATGACCCCCCATGACCCCCAATGACCCCCCCATGACCCACCCATGACCCCCCAATGACCCCCCATGACTCCCCAAGACCCCCCTATGACCCCCAATGACCCCCCAATGACCCCCTCAATGATCCCCCATCACCCCCCATGACCCTCCCATGACCACCCAATGACCCCCCAATGACCCCCCAATGACCCCCCATGACCCCCCCATGACCCCCCCATGACCCTCCACGACCCCCCCATGACCCCCCTGTGACCCCCCATGACCCCCCCATGACACCCCATGACCCCCCGTGACCCCCCATGACCCCCCCCAATGACCCCCATGACCCCCCATGACCCACCAATGACCCCCCAATGACCCCCCTGACCCCCCATGACCCCCCAAGACCACCCTATGACCCCCCATGACCCCCCAATGACCCCCCAAATGACCCCCCATGACCCCCATGACCCCCCTATGACCCCCCATGACCCCCCATGACCCCCATGACCCCCCATGTTCCCCCTATGACCCCCCAATGACCCCCCAATGACCCCCATGACCCCCCATGACCACCCATGACCCCCCATGACCCCCCTAATGACCCCCCATGACCCCCCATGACCCCCCCATGACCCACCCATGACCCCCCAATGACCCCCCATGACTCCCCAAGACCCCCTATGACCCCCCATGACCCCCAATGACCCCCAATGACCCCCCATGACCCCCCATGACCCCCCATGACCCACCCATGACCCCCAATGACCCCCCAATGACCCCCCATGACCCCCCATGACCCCCCATGACCCCCCCATGACCCCCCTATGACCCCCCATGACCCCCCCATGACCCCCCATGACCCCCCCATGACCCCCCATGACCCCCCTATAACCCCCATGACCTCCCAAGACCCCCTATGACCCCCCATGACCCCCCCAGGACCCCCCCATGACCCCCAATGACCTCCCCATGACCCCTCAAGACCCCCTATGACCCCCCCAATGACCCCCCATGACCCCCTATGACCCCCCAAGACCCCCCCCTGACCCCCCATGACCCCCCATGACCCCCCAATGACCCCCCCATAACCCCCATGACCTCTCCATGACCCCCCATGACCCCCCATGACCCCCCCATGACCCCCTTAATGACCCCCCATGACCCCCCATGACCCCCCCATGACCCACCCATGACCCCCCCAATGACCCCCCATGACCCCCCCATGACCCCCCTAATGACCCCCCATGACCCCCCATGACCCCCCCATGACCCACCCATGACCCCCCAATGACCCCCCATGACTCCCCAAGACCCCCCGATGACCCCCCATGACCCCCAATGACCCCCCCAATGACCCCCCATGACCCCCCATGACCCTCCCATGACCCCCCAATGACCCCCCAATGAATCCCCCATGACCCCCCCATGACCACCCACGACCCCCCCATGACCCCCCTATGACCCCCCATGACCCCCCCATGACCCACCCATGACCCCCCATGACCCCCCATGACCCCCCTATGACCCCCCCATGACCCCCCAAGACCCCCCTATGACCCCCCATGACCCCCCAAGGACCCCCCCATGACTCCCCAATGACCTCCCCATGACCCCTCAAGACCCCCCTATGACCCCCCCATGACCCCCCATGACCCCCCATGACCCCCCAATGACCTCCCCATGACTCCTCCATGACCCCCTATGACCCCCCAATGACCCCCCATGACCCCCATGACCTCTCCATGACCCCCCATTACCCCCCATGGCCACCCATGACCCCCTATGACCCCCCATGACCCCCCCATGACCCCCCATGACCCCCCATGACCCCCCATGACCCCCTCATGACCCCCCCATGACCCCCCATGACCCCCCATGACCCCCCATGGCCCCCCCATGACCCCCCATGACACTGCCAGGACCCCCCTAATGACCCCCCATGACCCGCTCATGACCCCCATGACCCCCCCAATGACCCCCCATGACCCCCAATGACCCCCCATGACCCCCAATGACCTCCCCATGACCCACCAAGACCCCCGTATGACCCCCCAATGACCCCCCAATGACCCCCCCTGACCCCCCATGACCCCCCAAGACCCCCCTATGACCCCCCCATGACCCCCCAATGACCCCCCCATGACCCCCCATGACCCCCCAATGACCCCCCATGACCCCCCCATGACCCCCCATGACCCTCCCATGACCCCCCTAATGACCCCCATGACCCCCCATGACCCCCCACTGACCTCCCCATGACCCACCAAGACCCCCGTATGACCCCCCAATGACCCCCCAATGACCCCCCCTGACCCCCCATGACCCACCCAAGACCCCCCTATGACCCCCCCATGACCCACAATTACCCCCCCAATGACCCCCATGACCCCCCAAATGACCCCCCAATGACCCCCCATGACCCCCCATGACCCCTTATGACCCCCCCATGACCCCCCTAATGACCCCCCATGACCCCCTATGACCCCCCATGACCCCCCCATGACCCCCCATGACCCCCCCAATGACCCCCCATGACCCCCCATGAACCCCCATGACCCTCCCACGACCCCCCCAATGACCCCCCCATGACCCACCCATCCTAATGACCCCCCATGACATCCCATGACCCCCCATGACCCCCCATGACCCCCCGTGACCCCCCCATGACCCCCCCAATGACCCCCATGACCCCCCATGACCCCCCAATGACCACCCCAATGACCCCCCCTGACCCCCCATGACCCCCCAAGACCCTCCTATGACCCCCCATGACCCCCCAATGACCCCCCAAATGACCCCCCATGACCCCCCATGACCCTCCCATGACCCCCCCAATGACCCCCCATGACCCCCTATGACCCCCCATGACCCCCCCTGACCCCCCATGACCCCCCATGACCCCCCTATGACCCCCCAATGACCCCCCCAATGACCCCCCATGACCCCCCATGACCCCCCATGACCCCCCATGACCCCCCTAATGACCCCCCATGACCCCCCATGACCCCCCCATGACCCACCTATGACCCCCCCAATGACCCCCCATGACCCCCCCATGACCCCCCTAATGACCCCCCATGACCCCCCATGACCCCCCCATGACCCACCCATGACCCCCCAATGACCCCCCATGACTTCCCCCCAAGACCCCCCGATGACCCCCCATGACCCCCCAATGACCCCCCAATGACCCTCCATGACCCCCCATGACCCTCCCATGACCCCCCAATGACCCCCCAATGACCCCCCCATGACCCCCCCATGACCCCCCATGACCCCCCAATGACCTCCCCATGACTCCCCCATGACCCCCTATGACCCCCCATGACCCCCCATGACCCCCCCATGACCCACCCATGACCCCCCATGACCCCCATGACCCCCATGACCCCCCATGACCCCCATGACCCCCAATGACCCCCCATGACCCCCCAGGACCCCCCTATGACCCCCCAATGACCCCCCATGACCCCATGACCATCAAGACCCCCCTATGACCCCCCATGACCCCCCCATGACCCCCCATGACCCCCCAATGACCTCCCCATGACTCCCCCATGACCCCCCTATGACCCCCCAATGACCCCCCCATGACCCCCATGACCTCTCCATGACCCCCCCCATGACCCCCCATGGCCCCCCATGACCCCCCTATGACCCCCCATGACCCCCCCATGACCCCCCCATGACCCCCCATGACCCCCCATGACCCCCCCATGACCCCCCCATGACCCCCCATGGCCCCCCCATGACCCCCCATGACCCTCCCATGACCCCCCTAATGACCCCCCATGACCCGCCCATGACCCCCATGACCCCCCCAATGACCCCCCATGACCCCCAATGACCCCCCATGACCCCCAATGACCTCCCCATGACCCACCAAGACCCCCGTATGACCCCCCAATGACCCCCCAATGACCCCCCCTGACCCCCCATGACCCCCCCAAGACCCCCTATGATCCCCCATGACCCCCCAATGACCCCCCAATGACCCCCCATGACCCCCATGACCCTCCCATGACCCCCCAATGACCCCCATGACCCCCCTATGACCCCCAATGACACCCCCATGACCCCCCCATGACCCCCCATGACCCCCCATGACCCCCCATGACCCCCCAATGACCCCCCATGACCCCCCCATGACCCCCCATGACCATCCCATGACCCCCCTAATGACCCCCCATGACCCCCCATGACCCCCCAATGACCTCCCCATGACCCACCAAGACCCCCGTATGACCCCCAATGACCCCCCCAATGACGCCCCCTGACCCCCCATGACCCACCCAAGACCCCCCTATGACCCCCCATGACCCCAATTACCCCCCCAATGACCCCCCATGACCCCCAATGACCCCCCCAATGACCCCCCATGACCCCCCATGACCCCTCATGACCCCCCCATGACCCCCCTAATGACCCCCCATGACCCCCCATGACCCCCCCATGACCCCCCCATGACCCCCCAATGACCCCCCATGACCCCCCATGACCCCCAAGACCCTCCCACGACCCCCCCAATGACCCCCCATGACCCACCCATGACCCCCCCATGACCCCCCTAATGACCCCCCATGACATCCCATGACCCCCCCATGACCCCCCATGACCCCCCCGTGACCCCCCCATGACCCCCCAATGACCCCCATGACCCCCCATGACCCCCCAATGACCACCCCAATGACCCCCCTGACCCCCCATGACCCCCCCAAGACCCTCCTATGACCCCCCCATGACCCCCCAATGACCCCCCAAATGACCCCCCATGACCCCCCATGACCCTCCCATGACCCCCCAATGACCCCCCATGACCCCCCTATGACCCCCCAATGACCCCTCCTGACCCCCCATGACCCCCCATGACCCCCCTATGACCCCCCAATGACCACCCCAATGACCCCCCATGACCCCCATGACCCACCATGACCCCCCCATGACCCCCCTAATGACCCCCCATGACCCCCCATGACCCCCCCATGACCCACCCATGACCCCCCCAATGACCCCCCATGACTCCCCAAGACCCCCCTATGACCCCCAATGACCCCCCAATGACCCCCCCAATGACCCCCCATGACCCCCCAATGACCCCCCATGACCCCCCATGACCCCCCATGACCCCCCCATGACCCCCCTAATGACCCCCCATGACCCCCCATGACCCCCCATGACCCACCCATGACCCCCCCAATGACCCCCCATGACTCCCCAAGACCCCCCTATGACCCCCCATGACCCCCCAATGACCCCCCAATGACCCCCCATGACCCCCCATGACCCTCCCATGACCCCCAATGACCCCCCAATGACCCCCCATGACCCCCCCATGACCCCCCATGACCCCCCATGACCCCCCTATGACCCCCCATGACCCCCCCATGACCCCACCATGACCCCCCAATGACCCCCCATGACCCCCCTATGACCCCCCCATGACCCCCCAAGACCCCCCTATGACCCCCCATGACCCCCCCAGGACCCCCCCATGACCCCCCAATGACCCCCCATGACCCCCCTATGACCCCCCCATGACCCCCCAAGACCCCCCTATTACCCCCCATGACGCCCCCAGGACCCCCCATGACCCCCCAATGACCTCCCCATGACCCCTCAAGACCCCCCTATGACCCCCCCATGACCCCCCCATGACCCCCCATGACCCCCCAATGACCTCCCCATGACTCCCCCATGACCCCCTATGACCCCCCATGACCCCCCATGACCCCCCCATGACCCACACATGACCCCCATGACCCCCCTATGACCCCCCCATGACCCCCCAAGACCCCCCTATGACCCCCCATGACCCCCCCAGGACCCCCCCATGACCCCCCAATGACCTCCCCATGACCCATCAAGACCCCCCTATGACCCCCCCATGACCCCCCCATGACCCCCCATGACCCCCCAATGACCTCCCCATGACTCCCCCATGACCCCCTATGACCCCCCAATGACCCCCCCATGACCCCCATGACCTCTCCATGACCCCTCCCATGACCCCCCATGGCCCCCCATGACCCCCCTATGACCCCCCATGACCCCCCCATGACCCCCCCATGACCCCCCATGACCCCCCCATGACCCCCCCATGACCCCCCATGGCTCCCCCATGACCCCCCATGACCCTCCCATGACCCCCCTAATGACCCCCCATGACCCGCCCATGACCCCCATGACCCCCCCAATGACCCCCCATGACCCCCAATGACCCCCCATGACCCCCAATGACCTCCCCATGACCCACCAAGACCCCTGTATGACCCCCCAATGACCCCCCAATGACCCCCCCTGACCCCCCATGACCCCCCCAAGACCCCCCTATGATCCCCCATGACCCCCCAATGACCCCCCCAATGACCCCCCATGACCCCCATGACCCTCCCATGACCCCCCAATGACCCCCATGACCCCCTATGACCCCCCATGACACCCCCATGACCCCCCCATGACCCCCCATGACCCCCCCATGACCCCCCATGACCCCCCAATGAACCCCCATGACCCCCCCATGACCCCCCATGACCCTCCCATGACCCCCCTAATGACCCCCCATGACCCCCCATGACCCCCAATGACCTCCCCATGACCCACCAAGACCCCCGTATGACCCCCAATGACCCCCCCAATGACGCCCCCTGACCCCCCATGACCCACCCAAGACCCCCCTATGACCCCCCCATGACCCCAATTACCCCCCAATGACCCCCCATGACCCCCCAATGACCCCCCCAATGACCCCCCATGACCCCCCATGACCCCTCATGACCCCCCCATGACCCCCCTAATGACCCCCCATGACCCCCCATGACCCCCCCATGACCCCCCCCATGACCCCCAATGACCCCCCATGACCCCCCATGACCCCAAGACCCTCCCACGACCCCCCCAATGACCCCCATGACCCACCCATGACCCCCCCATGACCCCCCTAATGACCCCCATGACATCCCATGACCCCCCCATGACCCCCCATGACCCCCCCGTGACCCCCCCATGACCCCCCCAATGACCCCCATGACCCCCATGACCCCCCAATGACCACCCCAATGACCCCCCCTGACCCCCCATGACCCCCCCAAGACCCTCCTATGACCCCCCCCATGACCCCCCAATGACCCCCCAAATGACCCCCCATGACCCCCCATGACCCTCCCATGACCCCCCCAATGACCCCCCATGACCCCCCTATGACCCCCCAATGACCCCCCCTGACCCCCCATGACCCCCCATGACCCCGCTATGACCCCCCAATGACCCCCCCAATGACCCCCCATGACCCCCCATGACCCCCCCATGACCCCCCTAATGACCCCCCATGACCCCCCATGACCCCCCCATGACCCACCCATGACCCCCCCAATGACCCCCCATGACTCCCCAAGACCCCCCTATGACCCCCAATGACCCCCCAATGACCCCCCATGACCCCCCCCATGACCCCCCTAATGACCCCCCATGACCCCCCATGACCCCCCCATGACCCCACCATGACCCCACCATGACCCCCCCATGACCCCCCTATGACCCCCCCATGACCCCCCAAGACCCCCCTATGACCCCCCATGACCCCCCAAGGACCCCCCCATGACCCCCCAATGACCTCCCCATGACCCCTCAAGACCCCCCTATGACCCCCCCATGACCCCCCATGACCCCCCAATGACCTCCCCATGACTCCCCCATGACCCCCTATGACCCCCCACGACCCCCCATGACCCCCCCATGACCACCCCATGACCCACCATGACCCACCTATGACCCCCCCATGACCCCCCAAGACCCCCCTATGACCCCCCATGACCCCCCCAGGACCACCCCATGACCCCCCAATGACCTCCCCATGACCCCTCAAGACCCCCCTATGACCCCCCCATGACCCCCCCATGACCCCCCATGACCCCCCAATGACCTCCCCATGACTCCCCCATGACCCCCTATGACCCCCCAATGACCCCCCCATGACCCCCATGACCTCTCCATGACCCCCCCATGACCCCCCATGGCCCCCCATGACCCCCCTATGACCCCCCATGACCCCCCATGACCCCCCCATGACCCCCCCATGACCCCCATGACCCCCCCATGACCCCCCCATGACCCCCCATGGCCCCCCCATGACCCCCCATGACCCTCCCATGACCCCCCTAATGACCCCCATGACCCGCCCATGACCCCCATGACCCCCCCAATGACCCCCCATGACCCCCAATGACCCCCCATGACCCCCAATGATCTCCCCATGACCCACCAAGACCCCCGTATGACCCCCCAATGACCCCCCAATGACCCCCCCTGACCCCCCATGACCCCCCCAAGACCCCCCTATGATCCCCCATGACCCCCAATGACCCCCCCAATGACCCCCCATGACCCCCCATGACCCTCCCATGACCCCCCAATGACCCCCATGACCCCCCTATGACCCCCCATGACACCCCCATGACCCCCCATGACCCCCCATGACCCCCCCATGACCCCCCATGACCCCCCAATGACCCCCCATGACCCCCCATGACCCCCCATGACCCTCCCATGACCCCCCTAATGACCCCCCATGACCCCCCATGACCCCCCAATGACCTCCCCATGACCCACCAAGACCCCCGTATGACCCCCCAATGACCCCCCAATGACCCCCCTGACCCCCCATGACCCACCCAAGACCCCCCTATGACCCCCCATGACCCACAATTACCCCCCCAATGACCCCCATGACCCCCCAAATGACCCCCCAATGACCCCCCATGACCCCCCATGACCCCTCATGACCCCCCCATGACCCCCAATGACCCCCCATGACCCCCCATGACCCCCCATGACCCCCCCATGACCCCCCATGACCCCCCCAATGACCCCCCATGACCCCCCATGAACCCCCATGACCCTCCCACGACCCCCCCAATGACCCCCCCATGACCCACCCATGACCCCCCATGACCCCCCTAATGACCCCCCATGACATCCCATGACCCCCCCATGACCCCCCAATGACCCTCCATGACCCCCCATGACCCTCCCATGACCCCCCAATGACCCCCCATGACTCCCCAAGACCCCCCGATGACCCCCCATGACCCCCCAATGACCCCCCAATGACCCTCCATGACCCCCCATGACCCTCCCATGACCCCCCAATGACCCCCCAATGACCCCCCATGACCCCCCCATGACCCCCCATGACCCCCCAATGACCTCCCCATGACTCCCCCATGACCCCCTATGACCCCCCATGACCCCCCATGACCCCCCCATGACCCACCCATGACCCCCCATGACCCCCATGACCCCCCCATGACCCCCCAAGACCCCCCTATGACCCCCCATGACCCCCCAGGACCCCCCTATGACCCCCCAATGACCTCCCCATGACCCATCAAGACCCCCCTATGACCCCCCATGACCCCCCCATGACCCCCCATGACCCCCCAATGACCTCCCCATGACTCCCCCATGACCCCCTATGACCCCCCAATGACCCCCCCATGACCCCCATGACCTCTCCATAACCCCCCCCCATGACCCCCCATGGCCCCCCATGACCCCCCTATGACCCCCCATGACCCCCCCATGACCCCCACATGACCCCCCATGACCCCCCATGACCCCCCATGACCCCCCCATGACCCCCCATGGCCCCCCCATGACCCCCCATGACCCTCCCATGACCCCCCTAATGACCCCCCATGACCCGCCCATGACCCCCATGACCCCCCCAATGACCCCCCATGACCCCCAATGACCCCCCATGACCCCCAATGACCTCCCCATGACCCACCAAGACCCCCGTATGACCCCCCAATGACCCCCCAATGACCCCCCTGACCCCCCATGACCCCCCCAAGACCCCCCTATGATCCCCCATGACCCCCCAATGACCCCCCAATGACCCCCCATGACCCCCATGACCCTCCCATGACCCCCCAATGACCCCCATGACCCCCCTATGACCCCCAATGACACCCCCATGACCCCCCCATGACCCCCCATGACCCCCCATGACCCCCCATGACCCCCCAATGACCCCCCATGACCCCCCCATGACCCCCCATGACCCTCCCATGACCCCCCTAATGACCCCCCCATGACCCCCCATGACCCCCCAATGACCTCCCCATGACCCACCAAGACCCCCGTATGACCCCCAATGACCCCCCAATGACGCCCCCTGACCCCCCATGACCCACCCAAGACCCCCCTATGACCCCCCCATGACCCCAATTACCCCCCCAATGACCCCCCATGACCCCCAATGACCCCCCCAATGACCCCCCATGACCCCCCATGACCCCTCATGACCCCCCATGACCCCCCTAATGACCCCCCATGACCCCCCATGACCCCCCCATGACCCCCCCATGACCCCCCAATGACCCCCCATGACCCCCCATGACCCCCAAGACCCTCCCACGACCCCCCCAATGACCCCCCCATGACCCACCCATGACCCCCCCATGACCCCCCTAATGACCCCCCATGACATCCCATGACCCCCCATGACCCCCCATGACCCCCCCGTGACCCCCCCATGACCCCCCAATGACCCCCATGACCCCCCATGACCCCCCAATGACCACCCCAATGACCCCCCCTGACCCCCCATGACCCCCCCAAGACCCTCCTATGACCCCCCCATGACCCCCCAATGACCCCCCAAATGACCCCCCATGACCCCCCATGACCCTCCCATGACCCCCCAATGACCCCCCATGACCCCCCTATGACCCCCCAATGACCCCCCCTGACCCCCCATGACCCCCCATGACCCCCCTATGACCCCCCAATGACCACCCCAATGACCCCCCATGACCCCCATGACCCACCATGACCCCCCCATGACCCCCCTAATGACCCCCCATGACCCCCCATGACCCCCCCATGACCCACCCATGACCCCCCCAATGACCCCCCATGACTCCCCAAGACCCCCCTATGACCCCCAATGACCCCCCAATGACCCCCCCAATGACCCCCCATGACCCCCCAATGACCCCCCATGACCCCCCATGACCCCCCCATGACCCCCCCATGACCCCCCTAATGACCCCCCATGACCCCCCATGACCCCCCATGACCCACCCATGACCCCCCCAATGACCCCCCATGACTCCCCAAGACCCCCCTATGACCCCCCATGACCCCCCAATGACCCCCCAATGACCCCCCATGACCCGCCATGACCCTCCCATGACCCCCCAATGACCCCCCAATGACCCCCCATGACCCCCCCATGACCCCCCATGACCCCCCATGACCCCCCTATGACCCCCCATGACCCCCCCATGACCCCACCATGACCCCCCAATGACCCCCCATGACCCCCCTATGACCCCCCCATGACCCCCCAAGACCCCCCTATGACCCCCCATGACCCCCCCAGGACCCCCCCATGACCCCCCAATGACCCCCCATGACCCCCCTATGACCCCCCCATGACCCCCCAAGACCCCCCTATTACCCCCCATGACCCCCCCAGGACCCCCCATGACCCCCCAATGACCTCCCCATGACCCCTCAAGACCCCCCTATGACCCCCCCATGACCCCCCCATGACCCCCCATGACCCCCCAATGACCTCCCCATGACTCCCCCATGACCCCCTATGACCCCCCATGACCCCCCATGACCCCCCCATGACCCACACATGACCCCCATGACCCCCCTATGACCCCCCCATGACCCCCCAAGACCCCCCTATGACCCCCCATGACCCCCCCAGGACCCCCCCATGACCCCCCAATGACCTCCCCATGACCCATCAAGACCCCCCTATGACCCCCCCATGACCCCCCCATGACCCCCCATGACCCCCCAATGACCTCCCCATGACTCCCCCATGACCCCCTATGACCCCCCAATGACCCCCCCATGACCCCCATGACCTCTCCATGACCCCTCCCATGACCCCCCATGGCCCCCCATGACCCCCCTATGACCCCCCATGACCCCCCCATGACCCCCCATGACCCCCCATGACCCCCCCATGACCCCCCCATGACCCCCCATGGCCCCCCCATGACCCCCCATGACCCTCCCATGACCCCCCTAATGACCCCCCATGACCCGCCCATGACCCCCATGACCCCCCCCAATGACCCCCCATGACCCCCAATGACCCCCCATGACCCCCAATGACCTCCCCATGACCCACCAAGACCCCTGTATGACCCCCCAATGACCCCCCAATGACCCCCCCTGACCCCCCATGACCCCCCCAAGACCCCCCTATGATCCCCATGACCCCCCAATGACCCCCCCAATGACCCCCCATGACCCCCATGACCCTCCCATGACCCCCCCAATGACCCCCATGACCCCCTATGACCCCCCATGACACCCCCATGACCCCCCCATGACCCCCCATGACCCCCCCATGACCCCCCATGACCCCCCAATGAACCCCCATGACCCCCCCATGACCCCCCATGACCCTCCCATGACCCCCCTAATGACCCCCCATGACCCCCCATGACCCCCAATGACCTCCCCATGACCCACCAAGACCCCCGTATGACCCCCCAATGACCCCCCCAATGACGCCCCCTGACCCCCCATGACCCACCCAAGACCCCCCTATGACCCCCCCATGACCCCAATTACCCCCAATGACCCCCCATGACCCCCCAATGACCCCCCCAATGACCCCCCATGACCCCCCATGACCCCTCATGACCCCCCCATGACCCCCCTAATGACCCCCCATGACCCCCCATGACCCCCCCAATACCCCCCCATGACCCCCAATGACCCCCCATGACCCCCCATGACCCCAAGACCCTCCCACGACCCCCCCAATGACCCCCATGACCCACCCATGACCCCCCCATGACCCCCCTAATGACCCCCATGACATCCCATGACCCCCCCATGACCCCCCATGACCCCCCCGTGACCCCCCCATGACCCCCCCAATGACCCCCATGACCCCCATGACCCCCCAATGACCACCCCAATGACCCCCCCTGACCCCCCATGACCCCCCCAAGACCCTCCTATGACCCCCCCCATGACCCCCCAATGACCCCCCAAATGACCCCCCATGACCCCCCATGACCCTCCCATGACCCCCCAATGACCCCCCATGACCCCCCTATGACCCCCCAATGACCCCCCCTGACCCCCCATGACCCCCCATGACCCCGCTATGACCCCCCAATGACCCCCCCAATGACCCCCCATGACCCCCCATGACCCCCCCATGACCCCCCTAATGACCCCCCATGACCCCCCATGACCCCCCCATGACCCACCCATGACCCCCCCAATGACCCCCCATGACTCCCCAAGACCCCCCTATGACCCCCAATGACCCCCCAATGACCCCCCATGACCCCCCCATGACCCCCCTAATGACCCCCCATGACCCCCCATGACCCCCCCATGACCCCACCATGACCCCACCATGACCCCCCCATGACCCCCCTATGACCCCCCCATGACCCCCCAAGACCCCCCTATGACCCCCCATGACCCCCCCAGGACCCCCCCATGACCCCCCAATGACCTCCCCATGACCCCTCAAGACCCCCCTATGACCCCCCCATGACCCCCCATGACCCCCCAATGACCTCCCCATGACTCCCCCATGACCCCCTATGACCCCCCATGACCCCCGATGACCCCCCCATGACCACCCCATGACCCACCATGACCCACCTATGACCCCCCCATGACCCCCCAAGACCCCCTATGACCCCCCATGACCCCCCCAGGACCACCCCATGACCCCCCCATGACCCCCCCATGACCCCCATGACCCCCCCATGACCCCCCCATGACCCCCCATGGCCCCCCCATGACCCCCCATGACCCTCCCATGACCCCCCTAATGACCCCCATGACCCGCCCATGACCCCCATGACCCCCCCAATGACCCCCCATGACCCCCAATGACCCCCCATGACCCCCAATGATCTCCCCATGACCCACCAAGACCCCCGTATGACCCCCCAATGACCCCCCAATGACCCCCCCTGACCCCCCATGACCCCCCCAAGACCCCCCTATGATCCCCCATGACCCCCAATGACCCCCCCAATGACCCCCCATGACCCCCCATGACCCTCCCATGACCCCCCCAATGACCCCCATGACCCCCCTATGATCCCCCATGACACCCCCATGACCCCCCATGACCCCCCATGACCCCCCCATGACCCCCCATGACCCCCCAATGACCCCCCATGACCCCCCATGACCCCCCATGACCCTCCCATGACCCCCCTAATGACCCCCATGACCCCCCATGACCCCCCAATGACCTCCCCATGACCCACCAAGACCCCCGTATGACCCCCCAATGACCCCCCAATGACCCCCCTGACCCCCCATGACCCACCCAAGACCCCCCTATGACCCCCCATGACCCACAATTACCCCCCCAATGACCCCCATGACCCCCCAAATGACCCCCCAATGACCCCCCATGACCCCCCATGACCCCTCATGACCCCCCCATGACCCCCCTAATGACCCCCCATGACCCCCCATGACCCCCCATGACCCCCCCATGACCCCCCATGACCCCCCCAATGACCCCCCATGACCCCCCATGAACCCCCATGACCCTCCCACGACCCCCCCAATGACCCCCCCATGACCCACCCATGACCCCCCATGACCCCCCTAATGACCCCCCATGACATCCCATGACCCCCCCATGACCCCCCATGACCCCCCCGTGACCCCCCATGACCCCCCCAATGACCCCCATGACCCCCCATGACCCCCCAATGACCACCCCAATGACCCCCCCTGACCCCCCATGACCCCCCCAAGACCCTCCTATGACCCCCCCATGACCCCCCAATGACCCCCCAAATGACCCCCCATGACCCCCCATGACCCTCCCATGACCCCCCCAATGACCCCCCATGACCCCCTATGACCCCCCAAGACCCCCCCCTGACCCCCCATGACCCCCCATGACCCCCCTATGACCCCCCAATGACCCCCCAATGACCCCCCATGACCCCCCATGACCCCCCATGACCCCCCCATGACCCCCTTAATGACCCCCCATGACCCCCCATGACCCCCCCATGACCCACCCATGACCCCCCCAATGACCCCCCATGACCCCCCCATGACCCCCCTAATGACCCCCCATGACCCCCCATGACCCCCCCATGACCCACCCATGACCCCCCAATGACCCCCCATGACTCCCCAAGACCCCCCGATGACCCCCCATGACCCCCCAATGACCCCCCCAATGACCCCCCATGACCCCCCATGACCCTCCCATGACCCCCCAATGACCCCCCAATGACCCCCCCATGACCCCCCCATGACCACCCACGACCCCCCCATGACCCCCCTATGACCCCCCATGACCCCCCCATGACCCACCCATGACCCCCCCATGACCCCCCATGACCCCCCTATGACCCCCATGACCCCCCAAGACCCCCCTATGACCCCCCATGACCCCCCAAGGACCCCCCCATGACTCCCCAATGACCTCCCCATGACCCCTCAAGACCCCCCTATGACCCCCCCATGACCCCCCATGACCCCCCTTGACCCCCCAATGACCTCCCCATGACTCCTCCATGACCCCCTATGACCCCCCAATGACCCCCCATGACCCCCATGACCTCTCCATGACCCCCCATTACCCCCCATGGCCACCCATGACCCCCCTATGACCCCCCATGACCCCCCCATGACCCCCCATGACCCCCCATGACCCCCCATGACCCCCTCATGACCCCCCCATGACCCCCCCATGACCCCCCATGACCCCCCATGGCCCCCCCATGACCCCCCATGACACTGCCAGGACCCCCCTAATGACCCCCCATGACCCGCTCATGACCCCCATGACCCCCCCAATGACCCCCCATGACCCCCAATGACCCCCCATGACCCCCAATGACCTCCCCATGACCCACCAAGACCCCCGTATGACCCCCCAATGACCCCCCAATGACCCCCCCTGACCCCCCATGACCCCCCCAAGACCCCCCTATGACCCCCCCATGACCCCCCAATGACCCCCCAATGACCCCCCATGACCCCCATGACCCTCCCATGACCCCCCAATGACCCCCATGACCCACCTATGACCCCCCATGACCACCCATGACCCCCCCATGACCCCCCATGACCCCCATGACCCCCCCATGACCCCCCATGACCCCCCAATGACCCCCCATGACCCCCCCATGACCCCCCATGACCCTCCCATGACCGCCCTAATGACCCCCCATGACCCCCCATGACCCCCCAATGACCTCCCCATGACCCACCAAGACCCCCGTATGGCCCCCAATGACCCCCCCAATGACCCCCCTGACCCCCCATGACCCACCCAAGACCCCCTATGACCCCTTCCATGACCCCCAATTACCCCCCCAATGACCCCCCATGACCCCCCAATGACCCCCCCAATGACCCCCCATGACCCCCCATGACCCCTCATGACCACCCCATGACCCCCCTAATGACCCCCCATGACCCTCCCATGATCCCCCCAATGACCCCCCATGACCCACCCATGACCCCCCATGACCCCCCTAATGACCCCCCATGACCTCCCATGACCCCCATGACCCCCCATGACCCCCCCGTGACCCCCCATGACCCCCCCAATGACCCCCATGACCCCCCATGACCCCCCAATGACCACCCCAATGACCCCCCTGACCCCCCATGACCCCCCCAAGACCCCCCTATGACCCCCCCATGACCCCCCAATGACCCCCCAAATGACCCCCCATGACCCCCATGACCCTCCCATGACCCCCCAATGACCCCCCATGACCCCCCTATGACCCCCCATGACCCCCCCTGACCCCCCATGACCCCCCATGACCCCCCTATGACCCCCAATGACCCCACCAATAACCCCCCATGACCCCCAATGACCCCCCATGACCCCCCATGACCCCCCTAATGACCCCCCATGACCCCCAATGACCCCCCCATGACCCACCCATGACCCCCCAATGACCCCCCATGACTCCCCAAGACCCCCCTATGACCCCCAATGACCCCCCAATGACCCCCTCAATGATCCCCCATCACCCCCCATGACCCTCCCATGACCACCCAATGACCCCCCAATGACCCCCCAATGACCCCCCATGACCCCCCCATGACCCCCCCATGACCCTCCACGACCCCCCCATGACCCCCCTGTGACCCCCCATGACCCCCCCATGACACCCCATGACCCCCCGTGACCCCCCATGACCCCCCCCAATGACCCCCATGACCCCCCATGACCCACCAATGACCCCCCAATGACCCCCCTGACCCCCCATGACCCCCCAAGACCACCCTATGACCCCCCATGACCCCCCAATGACCCCCCAAATGACCCCCCATGACCCCCATGACCCCCCTATGACCCCCCATGACCCCCCATGACCCCCATGACCCCCCATGTTCCCCCTATGACCCCCCAATGACCCCCCAATGACCCCCATGACCCCCCATGACCACCCATGACCCCCCATGACCCCCCTAATGACCCCCCATGACCCCCCATGACCCCCCCATGACCCACCCATGACCCCCCAATGACCCCCCATGACTCCCCAAGACCCCCTATGACCCCCCATGACCCCCAATGACCCCCAATGACCCCCCATGACCCCCCATGACCCCCCATGACCCACCCATGACCCCCAATGACCCCCCAATGACCCCCCATGACCCCCCATGACCCCCCATGACCCCCCCATGACCCCCCTATGACCCCCCATGACCCCCCCATGACCCCCCATGACCCCCCCATGACCCCCCATGACCCCCCTATAACCCCCATGACCTCCCAAGACCCCCTATGACCCCCCATGACCCCCCCAGGACCCCCCCATGACCCCCAATGACCTCCCCATGACCCCTCAAGACCCCCTATGACCCCCCCAATGACCCCCCATGACCCCCTATGACCCCCCAAGACCCCCCCCTGACCCCCCATGACCCCCCATGACCCCCCAATGACCCCCCCATAACCCCCATGACCTCTCCATGACCCCCCATGACCCCCCATGACCCCCCCATGACCCCCTTAATGACCCCCCATGACCCCCCATGACCCCCCCATGACCCACCCATGACCCCCCCAATGACCCCCCATGACCCCCCCATGACCCCCCTAATGACCCCCCATGACCCCCCATGACCCCCCCATGACCCACCCATGACCCCCCAATGACCCCCCATGACTCCCCAAGACCCCCCGATGACCCCCCATGACCCCCAATGACCCCCCCAATGACCCCCCATGACCCCCCATGACCCTCCCATGACCCCCCAATGACCCCCCAATGAATCCCCCATGACCCCCCCATGACCACCCACGACCCCCCCATGACCCCCCTATGACCCCCCATGACCCCCCCATGACCCACCCATGACCCCCCATGACCCCCCATGACCCCCCTATGACCCCCCCATGACCCCCCAAGACCCCCCTATGACCCCCCATGACCCCCCAAGGACCCCCCCATGACTCCCCAATGACCTCCCCATGACCCCTCAAGACCCCCCTATGACCCCCCCATGACCCCCCATGACCCCCCATGACCCCCCAATGACCTCCCCATGACTCCTCCATGACCCCCTATGACCCCCCAATGACCCCCCATGACCCCCATGACCTCTCCATGACCCCCCATTACCCCCCATGGCCACCCATGACCCCCTATGACCCCCCATGACCCCCCCATGACCCCCCATGACCCCCCATGACCCCCCATGACCCCCTCATGACCCCCCCATGACCCCCCATGACCCCCCATGACCCCCCATGGCCCCCCCATGACCCCCCATGACACTGCCAGGACCCCCCTAATGACCCCCCATGACCCGCTCATGACCCCCATGACCCCCCCAATGACCCCCCATGACCCCCAATGACCCCCCATGACCCCCAATGACCTCCCCATGACCCACCAAGACCCCCGTATGACCCCCCAATGACCCCCCAATGACCCCCCCTGACCCCCCATGACCCCCCAAGACCCCCCTATGACCCCCCCATGACCCCCCAATGACCCCCCCATGACCCCCCATGACCCCCCAATGACCCCCCATGACCCCCCCATGACCCCCCATGACCCTCCCATGACCCCCCTAATGACCCCCATGACCCCCCATGACCCCCCACTGACCTCCCCATGACCCACCAAGACCCCCGTATGACCCCCCAATGACCCCCCAATGACCCCCCCTGACCCCCCATGACCCACCCAAGACCCCCCTATGACCCCCCCATGACCCACAATTACCCCCCCAATGACCCCCATGACCCCCCAAATGACCCCCCAATGACCCCCCATGACCCCCCATGACCCCTTATGACCCCCCCATGACCCCCCTAATGACCCCCCATGACCCCCTATGACCCCCCATGACCCCCCCATGACCCCCCATGACCCCCCCAATGACCCCCCATGACCCCCCATGAACCCCCATGACCCTCCCACGACCCCCCCAATGACCCCCCCATGACCCACCCATGACCCCCCATGACCCCCCTAATGACCCCCCATGACATCCCATGACCCCCCATGACCCCCCATGACCCCCCGTGACCCCCCCATGACCCCCCCAATGACCCCCATGACCCCCCATGACCCCCCAATGACCACCCCAATGACCCCCCCTGACCCCCCATGACCCCCCAAGACCCTCCTATGACCCCCCATGACCCCCCAATGACCCCCCAAATGACCCCCCATGACCCCCCATGACCCTCCCATGACCCCCCCAATGACCCCCCATGACCCCCTATGACCCCCCATGACCCCCCCTGACCCCCCATGACCCCCCATGACCCCCCTATGACCCCCCAATGACCCCCCCAATGACCCCCCATGACCCCCCATGACCCCCCATGACCCCCCATGACCCCCCTAATGACCCCCCATGACCCCCCATGACCCCCCCATGACCCACCTATGACCCCCCCAATGACCCCCCATGACCCCCCCATGACCCCCCTAATGACCCCCCATGACCCCCCATGACCCCCCCATGACCCACCCATGACCCCCCAATGACCCCCCATGACTCCCCAAGACCCCCCGATGACCCCCCATGACCCCCCAATGACCCCCCAATGACCCTCCAT
Source organism: Macrobrachium rosenbergii (assembly GCA_039081455.1). Lineage (NCBI taxonomy): Eukaryota > Metazoa > Arthropoda > Malacostraca > Decapoda > Palaemonidae > Macrobrachium > Macrobrachium rosenbergii. The sequence continues at coordinate 22,010 of JANJGK010000052.1, forward strand.
GACCCCCCATGACCCTCCCATGACCCCCCAATGACCCCCCAATGACCCCCCCATGACCCCCCCATGACCCCCCATGACCCCCCAATGACCTCCCCATGACTCCCCCATGACCCCCTATGACCCCCCATGACCCCCCATGACCCCCCCATGACCCACCCATGACCCCCCATGACCCCCCATGACCCCCCATGACCCCCCAAGACCCCCCTATGACCCCCCATGACCCCCCAGGACCCCCCTATGACCCCCCAATGACCTCCCCATGACCCATCAAGACCCCCCTATGACCCCCCATGACCCCCCCATGACCCCCCATGACCCCCCAATGACCTCCCCATGACTCCCCCATGACCCCCTATGACCCCCCAATGACCCCCCCATGACCCCCATGACCTCTCCATGACCCCCCCCATGACCCCCCATGGCCCCCCATGACCCCCCTATGACCCCCCATGACCCCCCCATGACCCCCCCATGACCCCCCATGACCCCCCATGACCCCCCCATGACCCCCCCATGACCCCCCATGGCCCCCCCATGACCCCCCATGACCCTCCCATGACCCCCCTAATGACCCCCCATGACCCGCCCATGACCCCCATGACCCCCCCAATGACCCCCCATGACCCCCAATGACCCCCCATGACCCCCAATGACCTCCCCATGACCCACCAAGACCCCCGTATGACCCCCCAATGACCCCCCAATGACCCCCCTGACCCCCCATGACCCCCCCAAGACCCCCTATGATCCCCCATGACCCCCCAATGACCCCCCAATGACCCCCCATGACCCCCATGACCCTCCCATGACCCCCCAATGACCCCCATGACCCCCCTATGACCCCCAATGACACCCCCATGACCCCCCCATGACCCCCCATGACCCCCCATGACCCCCCATGACCCCCCAATGACCCCCCATGACCCCCCCATGACCCCCCATGACCATCCCATGACCCCCCTAATGACCCCCCATGACCCCCCATGACCCCCCAATGACCTCCCCATGACCCACCAAGACCCCCGTATGACCCCCAATGACCCCCCCAATGACGCCCCCTGACCCCCCATGACCCACCCAAGACCCCCCTATGACCCCCCATGACCCCAATTACCCCCCCAATGACCCCCCATGACCCCCAATGACCCCCCCAATGACCCCCCATGACCCCCCATGACCCCTCATGACCCCCCATGACCCCCCTAATGACCCCCCATGACCCCCCATGACCCCCCCATGACCCCCCCATGACCCCCCAATGACCCCCCATGACCCCCCATGACCCCCAAGACCCTCCCACGACCCCCCCAATGACCCCCCATGACCCACCCATGACCCCCCCATGACCCCCCTAATGACCCCCCATGACATCCCATGACCCCCCCATGACCCCCCATGACCCCCCCGTGACCCCCCCATGACCCCCCAATGACCCCCATGACCCCCCATGACCCCCCAATGACCACCCCAATGACCCCCCTGACCCCCCATGACCCCCCCAAGACCCTCCTATGACCCCCCCATGACCCCCCAATGACCCCCCAAATGACCCCCCATGACCCCCCATGACCCTCCCATGACCCCCCAATGACCCCCCATGACCCCCCTATGACCCCCCAATGACCCCTCCTGACCCCCCATGACCCCCCATGACCCCCCTATGACCCCCCAATGACCACCCCAATGACCCCCCATGACCCCCATGACCCACCATGACCCCCCCATGACCCCCCTAATGACCCCCCATGACCCCCCATGACCCCCCCATGACCCACCCATGACCCCCCCAATGACCCCCCATGACTCCCCAAGACCCCCCTATGACCCCCAATGACCCCCCAATGACCCCCCCAATGACCCCCCATGACCCCCCAATGACCCCCCATGACCCCCCATGACCCCCCATGACCCCCCCATGACCCCCCTAATGACCCCCCATGACCCCCCATGACCCCCCATGACCCACCCATGACCCCCCCAATGACCCCCCATGACTCCCCAAGACCCCCCTATGACCCCCCATGACCCCCCAATGACCCCCCAATGACCCCCCATGACCCCCCATGACCCTCCCATGACCCCAATGACCCCCCAATGACCCCCCATGACCCCCCCATGACCCCCCATGACCCCCCATGACCCCCCTATGACCCCCCATGACCCCCCCATGACCCCACCATGACCCCCCAATGACCCCCCCATGACCCCCCTATGACCCCCCCATGACCCCCCAAGACCCCCCTATGACCCCCCATGACCCCCCCAGGACCCCCCCATGACCCCCCAATGACCCCCCATGACCCCCCTATGACCCCCCCATGACCCCCCAAGACCCCCCTATTACCCCCCATGACGCCCCCAGGACCCCCCATGACCCCCCAATGACCTCCCCATGACCCCTCAAGACCCCCCTATGACCCCCCCATGACCCCCCCATGACCCCCCATGACCCCCCAATGACCTCCCCATGACTCCCCCATGACCCCCTATGACCCCCCATGACCCCCCATGACCCCCCCATGACCCACACATGACCCCCATGACCCCCCTATGACCCCCCCATGACCCCCCAAGACCCCCCTATGACCCCCCATGACCCCCCCAGGACCCCCCCATGACCCCCCAATGACCTCCCCATGACCCATCAAGACCCCCCTATGACCCCCCCATGACCCCCCCATGACCCCCCATGACCCCCCAATGACCTCCCCATGACTCCCCCATGACCCCCTATGACCCCCCAATGACCCCCCCATGACCCCCATGACCTCTCCATGACCCCTCCCATGACCCCCCATGGCCCCCCATGACCCCCCTATGACCCCCCATGACCCCCCCATGACCCCCCCATGACCCCCCATGACCCCCCCATGACCCCCCCATGACCCCCCATGGCTCCCCCATGACCCCCCATGACCCTCCCATGACCCCCCTAATGACCCCCCATGACCCGCCCATGACCCCCATGACCCCCCCAATGACCCCCCATGACCCCCAATGACCCCCCATGACCCCCAATGACCTCCCCATGACCCACCAAGACCCCTGTATGACCCCCCAATGACCCCCCAATGACCCCCCCTGACCCCCCATGACCCCCCCAAGACCCCCCTATGATCCCCCATGACCCCCCAATGACCCCCCCAATGACCCCCCATGACCCCCATGACCCTCCCATGACCCCCCAATGACCCCCATGACCCCCTATGACCCCCCATGACACCCCCATGACCCCCCCATGACCCCCCATGACCCCCCCATGACCCCCCATGACCCCCCAATGAACCCCCATGACCCCCCCATGACCCCCCATGACCCTCCCATGACCCCCCTAATGACCCCCCATGACCCCCCATGACCCCCAATGACCTCCCCATGACCCACCAAGACCCCCGTATGACCCCCAATGACCCCCCCAATGACGCCCCCTGACCCCCCATGACCCACCCAAGACCCCCCTATGACCCCCCCATGACCCCAATTACCCCCCAATGACCCCCCATGACCCCCCAATGACCCCCCCAATGACCCCCCATGACCCCCCATGACCCCTCATGACCCCCCCATGACCCCCCTAATGACCCCCCATGACCCCCCATGACCCCCCCATGACCCCCCCCATGACCCCCAATGACCCCCCATGACCCCCCATGACCCCAAGACCCTCCCACGACCCCCCCAATGACCCCCATGACCCACCCATGACCCCCCCATGACCCCCCTAATGACCCCCATGACATCCCATGACCCCCCCATGACCCCCCATGACCCCCCCGTGACCCCCCCATGACCCCCCCAATGACCCCCATGACCCCCATGACCCCCCAATGACCACCCCAATGACCCCCCCTGACCCCCCATGACCCCCCCAAGACCCTCCTATGACCCCCCCCATGACCCCCCAATGACCCCCCAAATGACCCCCCATGACCCCCCATGACCCTCCCATGACCCCCCCAATGACCCCCCATGACCCCCCTATGACCCCCCAATGACCCCCCCTGACCCCCCATGACCCCCCATGACCCCGCTATGACCCCCCAATGACCCCCCCAATGACCCCCCATGACCCCCCATGACCCCCCCATGACCCCCCTAATGACCCCCCATGACCCCCCATGACCCCCCCATGACCCACCCATGACCCCCCCAATGACCCCCCATGACTCCCCAAGACCCCCCTATGACCCCCAATGACCCCCCAATGACCCCCCATGACCCCCCCATGACCCCCCTAATGACCCCCCATGACCCCCCATGACCCCCCCATGACCCCACCATGACCCCACCATGACCCCCCCATGACCCCCCTATGACCCCCCCATGACCCCCCAAGACCCCCCTATGACCCCCCATGACCCCCCAAGGACCCCCCCATGACCCCCCAATGACCTCCCCATGACCCCTCAAGACCCCCCTATGACCCCCCCATGACCCCCCATGACCCCCCAATGACCTCCCCATGACTCCCCCATGACCCCCTATGACCCCCCACGACCCCCCATGACCCCCCCATGACCACCCCATGACCCACCATGACCCACCTATGACCCCCCCATGACCCCCCAAGACCCCCCTATGACCCCCCATGACCCCCCCAGGACCACCCCATGACCCCCCAATGACCTCCCCATGACCCCTCAAGACCCCCCTATGACCCCCCCATGACCCCCCCATGACCCCCCATGACCCCCCAATGACCTCCCCATGACTCCCCCATGACCCCCTATGACCCCCCAATGACCCCCCCATGACCCCCATGACCTCTCCATGACCCCCCCATGACCCCCCATGGCCCCCCATGACCCCCCTATGACCCCCCATGACCCCCCATGACCCCCCCATGACCCCCCCATGACCCCCATGACCCCCCCATGACCCCCCCATGACCCCCCATGGCCCCCCCATGACCCCCCATGACCCTCCCATGACCCCCCTAATGACCCCCATGACCCGCCCATGACCCCCATGACCCCCCCAATGACCCCCCATGACCCCCAATGACCCCCCATGACCCCCAATGATCTCCCCATGACCCACCAAGACCCCCGTATGACCCCCCAATGACCCCCCAATGACCCCCCCTGACCCCCCATGACCCCCCCAAGACCCCCCTATGATCCCCCATGACCCCCAATGACCCCCCCAATGACCCCCCATGACCCCCCATGACCCTCCCATGACCCCCCAATGACCCCCATGACCCCCCTATGACCCCCCATGACACCCCCATGACCCCCCATGACCCCCCATGACCCCCCCATGACCCCCCATGACCCCCCAATGACCCCCCATGACCCCCCATGACCCCCCATGACCCTCCCATGACCCCCCTAATGACCCCCCATGACCCCCCATGACCCCCCAATGACCTCCCCATGACCCACCAAGACCCCCGTATGACCCCCCAATGACCCCCCAATGACCCCCCTGACCCCCCATGACCCACCCAAGACCCCCCTATGACCCCCCATGACCCACAATTACCCCCCCAATGACCCCCATGACCCCCCAAATGACCCCCCAATGACCCCCCATGACCCCCCATGACCCCTCATGACCCCCCCATGACCCCCAATGACCCCCCATGACCCCCCATGACCCCCCATGACCCCCCCATGACCCCCCATGACCCCCCCAATGACCCCCCATGACCCCCCATGAACCCCCATGACCCTCCCACGACCCCCCCAATGACCCCCCCATGACCCACCCATGACCCCCCATGACCCCCCTAATGACCCCCCATGACATCCCATGACCCCCCCATGACCCCCCATGACCCCCCCGTGACCCCCCATGACCCCCCCAATGACCCCCATGACCCCCCATGACCCCCCAATGACCACCCCAATGACCCCCCCTGACCCCCCATGACCCCCCCAAGACCCTCCTATGACCCCCCCATGACCCCCCAATGACCCCCCAAATGACCCCCCATGACCCCCCATGACCCTCCCATGACCCCCCCAATGACCCCCCATGACCCCCTATGACCCCCCAAGACCCCCCCCTGACCCCCCATGACCCCCCATGACCCCCCTATGACCCCCCAATGACCCCCCAATGACCCCCCATGACCCCCATGACCCCCCATGACCCCCCCATGACCCCCTTAATGACCCCCCATGACCCCCCATGACCCCCCCATGACCCACCCATGACCCCCCCAATGACCCCCCATGACCCCCCCATGACCCCCCTAATGACCCCCCATGACCCCCCATGACCCCCCCATGACCCACCCATGACCCCCCAATGACCCCCCATGACTCCCCAAGACCCCCCGATGACCCCCCATGACCCCCCAATGACCCCCCCAATGACCCCCCATGACCCCCCATGACCCTCCCATGACCCCCCAATGACCCCCCAATGACCCCCCCATGACCCCCCCATGACCACCCACGACCCCCCCATGACCCCCCTATGACCCCCCATGACCCCCCCATGACCCACCCATGACCCCCCCATGACCCCCCATGACCCCCCTATGACCCCCCATGACCCCCCAAGACCCCCCTATGACCCCCCATGACCCCCCAAGGACCCCCCCATGACTCCCCAATGACCTCCCCATGACCCCTCAAGACCCCCCTATGACCCCCCCATGACCCCCCATGACCCCCCTTGACCCCCCAATGACCTCCCCATGACTCCTCCATGACCCCCTATGACCCCCCAATGACCCCCCATGACCCCCATGACCTCTCCATGACCCCCCATTACCCCCCATGGCCACCCATGACCCCCCTATGACCCCCCATGACCCCCCCATGACCCCCCATGACCCCCCATGACCCCCCATGACCCCCTCATGACCCCCCCATGACCCCCCCATGACCCCCCATGACCCCCCATGGCCCCCCATGACCCCCCATGACACTGCCAGGACCCCCCTAATGACCCCCCATGACCCGCTCATGACCCCCATGACCCCCCCAATGACCCCCCATGACCCCCCAATGACCCCCCATGACCCCCAATGACCTCCCCATGACCCACCAAGACCCCCGTATGACCCCCCAATGACCCCCCAATGACCCCCCCTGACCCCCCATGACCCCCCCAAGACCCCCCTATGACCCCCCCATGACCCCCCAATGACCCCCCAATGACCCCCCATGACCCCCATGACCCTCCCATGACCCCCCAATGACCCCCATGACCCACCTATGACCCCCCATGACCACCCATGACCCCCCCATGACCCCCCATGACCCCCATGACCCCCCCATGACCCCCCATGACCCCCCAATGACCCCCCATGACCCCCCCATGACCCCCCATGACCCTCCCATGACCGCCCTAATGACCCCCCATGACCCCCCATGACCCCCCAATGACCTCCCCATGACCCACCAAGACCCCCGTATGACCCCCAATGACCCCCCCAATGACCCCCCTGACCCCCCATGACCCACCCAAGACCCCCTATGACCCCTTCCATGACCCCCAATTACCCCCCCAATGACCCCCCATGACCCCCCAATGACCCCCCCAATGACCCCCCATGACCCCCCATGACCCCTCATGACCACCCCATGACCCCCCTAATGACCCCCCATGACCCTCCCATGATCCCCCCAATGACCCCCCATGACCCACCCATGACCCCCCATGACCCCCCTAATGACCCCCCATGACCTCCCATGACCCCCCATGACCCCCCATGACCCCCCGTGACCCCCCATGACCCCCCCAATGACCCCCATGACCCCCCATGACCGCCCAATGACCACCCCAATGACCCCCCTGACCCCCCATGACCCCCCCAAGACCCCCCTATGACCCCCCCATGACCCCCCAATGACCCCCCAAATGACCCCCCATGACCCCCATGACCCTCCCATGACCCCCCAATGACCCCCCATGACCCCCCTATGACCCCCCATGACCCCCCCTGACCCCCCATGACCCCCCATGACCCCCCTATGACCCCCAATGACCCCCCCAATAACCCCCCATGACCCCCAATGACCCCCCATGACCCCCCATGACCCCCCTAATGACCCCCCATGACCCCCAATGACCCCCCCATGACCCACCCATGACCCCCCAATGACCCCCCATGACTCCCCAAGACCCCCCTATGACCCCCAATGACCCCCCAATGACCCCCTCAATGATCCCCCATCACCCCCCATGACCCTCCCATGACCACCCAATGACCCCCCAATGACCCCCCAATGACCCCCCATGACCCCCCCATGACCCCCCCATGACCCTCCACGACCCCCCCATGACCCCCCTGTGACCCCCCATGACCCCCCCATGACACCCCATGACCCCCCGTGACCCCCCATGACCCCCCCAATGACCCCCATGACCCCCCATGACCCACCAATGACCCCCCAATGACCCCCCTGACCCCCCATGACCCCCCAAGACCACCCTATGACCCCCCATGACCCCCCAATGACCCCCCAAATGACCCCCCATGACCCCCATGACCCCCCTATGACCCCCCATGACCCCCCATGACCCCCATGACCCCCCATGTTCCCCCTATGACCCCCCAATGACCCCCCAATGACCCCCATGACCCCCCATGACCACCCATGACCCCCCATGACCCCCCTAATGACCCCCCATGACCCCCCATGACCCCCCCATGACCCACCCATGACCCCCCAATGACCCCCCATGACTCCCCAAGACCCCCTATGACCCCCCATGACCCCCAATGACCCCCAATGACCCCCCATGACCCCCCATGACCCCCCATGACCCACCCATGACCCCCAATGACCCCCCAATGACCCCCCATGACCCCCCATGACCCCCCATGACCCCCCCATGACCCCCCTATGACCCCCCATGACCCCCCCATGACCCCCCATGACCCCCCCATGACCCCCCATGACCCCCCTATAACCCCCATGACCTCCCAAGACCCCCTATGACCCCCCATGACCCCCCCAGGACCCCCCCATGACCCCCAATGACCTCCCCATGACCCCTCAAGACCCCCTATGACCCCCCATGACCCCCATGACCCCCCATGACCCCCCAATGACCTCCCCATGACTCCCCCATGACCCCCTATGACCCCCCAATGACCCCCCCATAACCCCCATGACCTCTCCATGACCCCCCCATGACCCCCATGGCCCCCCATGACCCCCCTATGACCCCCCATGACCCCCCATGACCCCCCATGACCCCCATGACCCCCCCCATGACCCCCCCATGACCCCCCATGGCCCCCCCATGACCCCCATGACTCTCCCATGACCCCCTAATGACCACCCATGACCCGCCCATGACCCCCATGACCCCCCAATGACCCCCATGACCCCCAATGACCCCCCATGACCCCCAATGACCTCCCCATGACCCACCAAGACCCCTGTATGACCCCCCAATGACCCCCCAATGACCCCCCCTGACCCCCCATGAACCCCCCAAGACCCCCCTATGACCCCCCCATGACCCCCCAATGACCCCCATGACCCCCTATGATCCCCCATGACCCCCCATGACCCCCCCAAGACCACTCTATGACCCCCCATGACCCCCCAATGACCCCCCAAATGACCCCCCATGACCCCCCATGACCCTCCCATGACCCCCCCAATGACCCCCCATGACCCCCCTATGACCCCCATGACCACCCCATGACCCCCCATGACCCCCCATGACCCCTGTATGACCCCCCAATGACCCCCCATGACCCCCCATGACCCCCCATGACCCCCCTAATGACCCCCCATGACCCCCCATGACCCCCCATGACCCACCCATGACCCCCCCAATGACCCCCCATGACTCCCCAAGACCCCCCTATGACCCCCCATGACCCCCCAATGACCCCCCCAATGACCCCCCATGACCCCCCATGACCCTCCCATGACCCCCCAATGACCCCCCAATGACCCCCATGACCCCCCCATGACCCCCCATGACCCCCCAATGACCCCCCTATGACCCCCCATGACCCCCCCATGACCCCCCCATGACCCCCCCATGACCCCCCATGACCCCCCTATGACCCCCCCATGACCCCCCAAGACCCCCCTATGACCCCCCATGACCCCCCAGGACCCCCCCATGACCCCCCAATGACCTCCCCATGACCCCTCAAGACCCCCCTATGACCCCCCATGCCCCCCCCGGACCCCCCATGACCCCCCAATGACCTCCCCATGACTCCCCCATGACCCCCTTTGACCCCCCAATGACCCCCCCATGACCCCCATGACCTCTCCATGACCCCCCCATGACCCCCCATGGCCCCCATGACCCCCCTATGACCCCCCATGACCCCCCCTGACCCCCCCATGACCCCCCCATGACCCCCTATGACCCCCCATGATCCCCCCATGACCCCCCATGGCCCCCCCATGACCCCCTATGACCCTCCCATGACCCCCCTAATGACCCCCCATGACCCGCCCATGACCCCCATGACCCCCCCAATGACCCCCCATGACCCCCAATGACCCCCATGACCCCCAATGACCTCCCCATGACCCACCAAGACCCCCGTATGACCACCCAATGACCCCCCAATGACCCCCCTGACCCCCCATGACCCCCCCAAGACCCCCCTATGACCCACCCATGACCCCCCAATGACCCCCCCAATGACCCCCCATGACCCCCCATGACCCTCCCATGACCCCCCCAATGACCCCCATGACCCCCCTATGACCCCCATGACCCCCCCATGACCCCCCCCATGACCCCCCATGACCCCCCATGACCCCCATGACCCCCCTAATGACCCCCCATGACCCCCCATGACCCCCCAATGACCTCCCCATGACCCACCAAGACCCCCATATGACCCCCCAATGACCCCCCAATGACCCCCCTGACCCCCCATGACCCACCCAAGACCCCCCTATGACCCCCCCATGACCCCCAATTACCCCCCCAATGACCCCCCATGACCCCCCAATGACCCCCCCAATGACCCCCCATGACCCCCATGACCCCTCATGACCCGCCCATGACCCCCCATGACCCCCCATGACCCCCCATGACCCCCATGACCCCCCCATGACCCCCCCAATGACCCCCCATGACCCCCCATGACCCCCCATGACCCTCCCACGACCCCCCCAATGACCCCCCATGACCCACCCATGACCCCCCATGACCCCCATGACCCCCCTAATGACCCCCCATGACCTCCCAGGACCCCCCCATGACCCCCCATGACCCCCCCGTGACCCCCCATGACCCCCCCAATGACCCCCATGACCCCCCATGACCCCCCAATGACCACCCCAATGACCCCCCCTGACCCAACATGACCCCCCCAGGACCCCCCTATGACCCCCCATGACCCCCCAATGACCCCCCAAATGACCCCCCTGACCCCCATGACCCTCCCATGACCCCCCCAATGACCCCCATGACCCCCCTATGACCCCCCATGACCCCCCATGACCCCCCCATGACCCCCCATTAACCCCCATGACCCCCCTATGACCCCCCCACGACCCCACCAATGACCCCCTCATGACCCGCGCATGACCCCCCATGACCCCCCATGACCCCCCTCATAACCCCCCATGACCACCCCATGACCCCCCCTGACCTCCCCATGACCCCCCATGACCCCCCTATGACCCCCACATGACCCCCCATGAACCTCCCATGACCCCCCTATGACCCCCCATGACCCCCCATGACCCCCCCATAACCCCCCATGACCCCCCATGACCTCCCCATGACCCCCCATGACCCCCCTATGACCCCCACATGACCCCCAATGAACCCCCTATGACCCCCCTATGACCCCCCCATGACCCCTCATGACCCCCCATGACCCGCCCATGACCCCACATGACCCCCCCATGACCCCCTTATGACCCCCCATGACCCCCCATGACCCCCTTATGACCCCCCATGACCCCCCATGACCTCCCCATGACCCCCCATGACCCCCCTATGACCCCCACATGACCCCCATGAACCCCCTATGACCCCCCTATGACCCCCCATAACCCCCCATGACCCCCTCATGACCCCCCCATGACCTCCCCATGACCCCCTCATGACCCCCCATGACCCCCACATGACCCCCCCATGACCACCAATGAACCACCTATGACCCCCCTATGACCCCCCTATGACCCCCATGACCCCCCATGACCCGCCCATGACCCCCCATGACCCCCCCATGACCCCCTTATGACCCCCATAACCCCCTATGACCCCCTTATGACCCCCCCATGACCCCCCATGACCTCCCCATGACCCCCCCATGACCCCCTATGACCCCCACATGACCCCCATGAACCCCCCATGACCCCCCTATGACCCCCCATAACCCCCCATGACCCCCCATGACCCCCCATGACCCACCCATGACCCCCCCTGACCCCCCCATGACCCCCCATTAACCACCATGACCCCCCTATGACCCCCCCACGACCCCACCAATGACCCCCTCATGACCTGCGCATGACCCCCCATGACCCCCCATGACCCACCTCATAACCCCCCATGACCCCCCATGACCCCCCTATGACCCCCCCATGACCCCCCAAGACCCCCCTATGACCCCCCATGACCCCCCCAGGACCCCCCCATGACCCCCCAATGACCTCCCCATGACCCCTCAAGACCCCCCTATGACCCCCCATGACCCCCCTGACCCCCCATGACCCCCCAATGACCTCCCCATTACTCCCCCATGACCCCCTTTGACCCCCCAATGACCCCCCCATGACCCCCATGACCTCTCCATGACCCCCCATGACCCCCCATGGCCCCCCATGACCCCCCTATGACCCCCCATGACCCCCCCTGACCCCCCCATGACCCCCCATGACCCCCTATGACCCCCCATGATCCCCCCATGACCCCCCATGGCCCCCCCATGACCCGCTATGACCCTCCCATGACCCCCCTAATGACCCCCCATGACCCGCCCATGACCCCCATGACCCCCCCAATGACCCCCCATGACCCCCAATGACCCCCATGACCCCCAATGACCTCCCCATGACCCACCATGACCCCCGTATGACCACCCAATGACCGCCCAATGACCCCCCTGACCCCCCATGACCCCCCCAAGACCCCCCTATGACCCTCCCATGACCCCCCAATGACCCCCCCAATGACCCCCTATGACCCCCATGACCCTCCCATGACCCCCCCAATGACCCCCATGACCCCCTATGACCCCCCATGACCCCCCCTGACCTCCCCATGACCCCCCCATGACCCCCCTATGACCCCCACATGACCCCCCATGAACCTCCCATGACCCCCCTATGACCCCCCATGACCCCCCATGACCCCCCCATAACCCCCCATGACCCCCCATGACCTCCCCATGACCCCCCCATGACCCCCCTATGACCCCCACATGACCCCCAATGAACCCCCTATGACCCCCCTATGACCCCCCCATGACCCCCCATGACCCCCCATGACCCGCCCATGACCCCCCATGACCCCCCCATGACCCCCTTATGACCCCCCATGACCCCCCATGACCCCCTTATGACCCCCCATGACCCCCCATGACCTCCCCATGACCCCCATGACCCCCCTATGACCCCCACATGACCCCCATGAACCCCCCATGACCCCCCTATGACCCCCCATAACCCCCCATGACCCCCTCATGACCCCCCCATGACCTCCCCATGACCCCCTCATGACCCCCCATGACACCCACATGACCCCCCCATGACCTCCCCATAACCCCCACATGACCCCCCATGACCCCCGATGACCCCCCCCATTACCCCCCATGACCCCCCATGACCCCCCATGACCCCCCATGACCCCCCCATGACCCCCCAATGAGCCCCCATGACCCCCCATGACGCCCCCATTACCCCCCATGAACCCCCCATGACCCCCCATAACCCCCCATGACCCCCCATAACCCCCCCTGACCTCCCCATGACCCCCCATGACCCCCCTATGACCCCCACATGACCCCCCATGAACCTCCCATGACCCCCCTATGACCCCCCATGACCCCCCATGAACCCCCATAACCCCCCAATACCCCCCATGACCTCCCCATCACCCCCCATGACCCCCCTATGACCCCCACATGACCACCAATGAACCACCTATGACCCCCCTATGACCCCCCTATGACCCCCCATGACCCCCATGACCTGCCCATGACCCCCCATGACCCCCCCATGACCCCCTTATGACCCCCATGACCCCCCATGACCCCCTTATGACCCCCCCATGACCCCCCATGACCTCCCCATGACCCCCCCATGACCCCCCTATGACCCCCACATGACCCCCATGAACCCCCCATGACCCCCCTATGACCCCCCATAACCCCCCATGACCCCCCATGACCCCCCATGACCCACCCATGACCCCCCATGACCCCCCCATGACCCCCCATGACCCCCCATGAACCCCCATTTCCCCCCTATGACCCCCCAAGACCCCACCAATGACCCCCATGACCCGCCCATGACCCCCCATGACCCCCCATGACCCCCCAATGACCCCCCCATGACCCCACCAATGACCCCACCATGACCCCCATGACCCCCTTATGACCCCCCCATGACCCCCATGACCCCCCATGACCCCCATTACCCCCAAATGAACCCCCATGACCCCCCATGACCCCCCCATAACCCCCCCATGACCCCTTATGACCTCCCCATGACCCCCCATGACCCCCCTATGACCCCCATATGACCCCCAATGAACCCCCCATGACCCACCCATGACCCCCCCATGACCCCCCCATGACCCCCTTATGACCCCCATGACCCCCCATGACCCCCTTATGACCCCCCATGACCCCCCATGACCTCCCCATGACCACCCCATGACCCCCCTATGACCCCCACATGACCCCCCATGAACCCCCATGACCCCCCTATGACCCCCCTATGACCCCCAATAACCCCCCATGACCCCCCATGACCCCCCCATGACCCCCCCATGACCCCCCATGAACCCCCATGATCCCCCTATGACCCCCCCATGACCCCACAAATGACCCCCCCATGACCCGCCCATGACCCCCAATGACCCCCCATGACCCCCCAATGACCCCCCCATGACCCCACCAATGACCCCACCATGACCCCCCAGTACCCCCCATGACCCCCCATGACCCCCCATGACCGCCCCATTACCCCCCATGAACCCCCATGACCCCCCCAATGACCCGACTATGACTCCCATGACCCCCCATGACCCCCCATAACCCCCCATGACCCCCCCATGACCCCCCCATGACCCCCCATGACCCCCCCATGACCCCCCATGACCCCCCATGACCCCCCCATGAACCCCCCATGACCCCCATGACTGCCTTATGACCCCCCATGACCCCCTTATGACCCCTCATGACCCCCCATGACCCCCCATGACCCCCAATGACCCCCTTATGACCCCCACATGACCCCCCATGAACCTCCCATGACCCCCCTATGACCCCCCATGACCCCCCATGACCCCCCATGACCCGCCCATGACCCCCCCATGACCCCCCCATGACCCTCCCATGACCCCCTTATGACCCCCCATGACCCCCATGACCCCCTTATGACCCCCCATGACCCCCATGACCTCCCCATGACCACCCCATGACCCCCCTATGACCCCCCATAACCCCCCATGACCCCCCATGACCCGCACATGACCCCCCATGACCCCCCCATGACCCCCATGACCCCCATGAACCCCCATGACCCCCCCACAACCCCACCAATGACCCCCCCATGACCCACCCATGACCCCCCATGACCCCCCATGACCCCCATGACCCCCCAATGACCCCCCCATGACCCCACCAATGACCCCACCATGACCCCCTTATGACCACCATTGACCCCCATGACCCCCATGACCCCCCATTACCCCCAAATGAACCCCCATGACCCCCCATTACCCCCCCCATAACCCCACCATGACCCCCCATGACCTCCCCATGACCCCCCATGACCCCCCTATGACCCCCACATGACCCCCAATGAACCCCCCATGACCCCCCTATGACCCCCCCATGACCCCCATGACCCCCCATGACCCCCAATGACCCCCCCAGTACCCCCCATGACCCCCCATGACCCCCCATGACCGCCCCATGACCGCCCCATTACCCCCCATGACCCCCCCAATGACCCCCCAATGACCCCCCAATGACCCCCCAATGACCCCCCTATGACTCCCATGACCCCCCTATGACCCCCCCATGACCCCCAATGAACCCCCAATGAACCCCCCATGACCCCCCTATGACCCCCACATGACCCCCATGACCCCCCCATGACCCACCCATGACCCCCCAGTACCCCCCATGACCCCCCCATGACCCCCCATAACCCCCCTTGACCGCCCCATGACCGCCCCATTACCCCCCATGAACCCCCCAATGACCCCCCTATGACTCCCATGACCCCCCATGACCCCCCCACAACCCCTCCATGACCCACCCATGACCCCCCCATGACAACCCCATGACCCCCCATGACCCCCCCATGAACCCCCCATGACCCCCCATGACCGCCTTATGACCCCCCCATGACTCCCTTATGACCCCCCATGACCCCCCCATGACCCCCCATGACCCCCCATGACCGCCCCATGACCGCCCCATTACCCCCCATGAACCCCCCATGACCCCCCAATGACCCCCCATGACTCGCATGACCCCCCCATGACCCCCCCATGACCCCCATGACCCCCCCTGACCTCCCCATGACCCCCCCATGACCCCCCTATGACCCCCACTTGACACCCCATGAACCTCCCATGACCCCCTATGACCCCCCATGACCCCCATGAACCCCCATGACCCGCCCAGGACCCTCCATGACCCCCCCATGACCCCCTTATGACCCCCCATGACCCCACATGACCCCCCTATGACCCCCATGACCCCCCATGACCTCCCCATGACCAACACATGACCCCCCTGTGACCCCCACATGACCCCCATGAACCCCCCATGACCCCCCTATGACCCCCCCATAACCCCCCCATGACCCCCCATGACCCCCCCATGACCCACCCATGACCCCCCATGACCCCCCCATGACCCCCATGAACCCCCATGACCCCCCTATGACCCCACCAATGACCCCCCCATGACCCGCCCATGACCCCCCATGACCCCCCATGACCCCCAATGACCCCCATGACCCCACCAATGACCCCACCATGACCCCCCATGACCCCCATGACCCCCCATGACCCCCCCATTACCCCCAAATGAACCCCCCATTACCCCCCCATAACCCCTCATGACCCCCCATGACCTCCCCATGACCCCCCCATGACCCCCCTATGACCCCCACATGACCCCCAATGAACCCCCATGACCCCCCTATGACCCCCCCATGACTCCCATGACCCCCATGACCCGCCCATGACCCCCCATGACCCCCCATGACCCCCTTATGACCCCCCATGACCCCCCATGACCCCCTTATGGCCCCCCATGACCCCCCATGACCTCCCCATGACCCCCCCATGACCCCCTATGACCCCCACATGACCCCCATGAACCCCCCATGACCCCCCTATGACCCCCCATAACCCCCCCATGACCACCATGACTCCCCCATGACCCGCCCATGACCCCCCATGACCCCCCATGACCCCCTTATGACCCCCATGACCCCCCATGACCCCCTTATGACCCCCCATGACCCCCCATGACCTCCCCATGACCCCCCCATGACCCCCCTATGACCCCCACATGACCCCCCATGAACCCCCCATGACCCCCCTATGACCCCCCATAACCCCCCATGACCCCCCATGACCCCCCATGACCTCCCATGACCCCCTCATGACCCCCCATGACCCCCATGACCCCCCCATGACCTCCCCATGACCCCCCATGACCTCCCCATGACCCCCATGACCCCCCTATGACCCCCACATGACCCCCATGAACCCCCCATGACCCCCCTATGACCCCCCCATAACCCCCCATGACCCCCTCATGACCCCCCCATGACCTCCCCATGACCCCCTCATGACCCCCCATGACCCCCACATGACCCCCCTATGCCTCCCCATAACCCCCACATGACCCCCCATGACCCCCCATGACCCCCCCATAACCCCCATGACCCCCCCATGACCCCCCCATGACCCCCCATGACCCCCCCATGACCCCCCCATGACCCCCCATGACCCCCCATGACACCCCCATTACCCCCCATGAACCCCCCATGACCCCCCATGACTGCCTTATGACCCCCCCTTGACCCTCTTATGACCCCCCATGACCCCCCCATGACCCCCCCATGACCCCCCATGACCACCCCATTACCCCCCATGAACCCCCCATGACCCCCCAATGACCCCC
The DNA here is from genome assembly GCA_039081455.1 of Macrobrachium rosenbergii. Taxonomy (NCBI): domain Eukaryota; kingdom Metazoa; phylum Arthropoda; class Malacostraca; order Decapoda; family Palaemonidae; genus Macrobrachium; species Macrobrachium rosenbergii. The sequence goes on from JANJGK010000052.1 coordinate 40,302, forward strand.
CTATGGCTCCCATGACCCCCCATGACCCCCCCATAACCCCCCATGACCCCCCCATGACCCCCCCATGACCTCCCCATGACCCCCCCATGACCCCCCTATGACCCCCACATGACCCCCATGAACCTCCCATTAGCCCCCTATGGCCCCCCATGACCCCCCATGACCCCCCCATGACCCCCCCATGACCCCCCATGACCCCCCATGACCCCCTTATGACCCCCCCATGACCCCCCATGACCTCCCCATGACCACCCCATGACCCCCCTATGACCCCCACATGACCCCCCATGAACCCCCCATGACCCCCCTATGACCCCCCATAACCCCCCATGACCCCCCCATGACCCCCCCATGACCTGCCCATGACCCCCCCATGACCCCCCATGACCCCCCATGAACCCCCATGACCCCCCTATGACCCCCCCCCCCCCGACCCCACCAATGACCCCCCCATGACCCGCCCATGACCCCCCATGACCCCCCATGACCCCCCAATGACCCCCCCATGACCCCACCAATGACCCCAGCATGACCCCCCATGACCCCCTTATGACCCCCCATGACCCCCATGACCCCCCATGACCCCCATTACCCCAAAATGAACCCCCCATGACCCCCCATGACCCCCCCATAACCCCCCATGACCCCCCATGACCTCCCCATGACCCCCCATGACCCCCCTATGACCCCCACATGACCCCCAATGAACCCCACATGACCCCCCTATGACCCCCCATGACCCCCTATGACCCCCCATGACCCACCTATGACCCCCCCATGACCCCCCTATGACCCCCCCATGACCCCCCATGACCCCCCATGACCCCCCTATGACCCCCACATGACCCCCCATGAACCCCCCATGACCCCCCTATGACCCCCCATAACCCCCCATGACCCCCCATGACCCTCCCATGACCTCCCATGACCCCCTCATGACCCCCCATGACCCCCCATGACCCCCCCATGACCTCCCCATGACCCCCCATGACCTCCCCATGACCCCCCATGACCCCCCTATGACCCCCACATGACCCCCATGAACCCCCCATGACCCCCTATGACCCCCCCATAACCCCCCATGACCCTCTCATGACCCCCCCATGACCTCCCCATGACCCCCTCATGACCCCCCATGACCCCCACATGACCCCCCCATGCCTCCCCATAACCCCCACATGACCCCCCATGACCCCCCCATGACCCCCCCATAACCCCCCATGACCCCCCCATGACCCCCCCATGACCCCCCATGACCCCCCCATGACCCCCCCATGACCCCCCATGACCCCCCATAACGCCCCCATTACCCCCCCATGAACCCCCCATGACCCCCCATGACCGCCTTATGACCCCCCCTTGACCCTCTTATGACCCCCCCATGACCCCCCCATGACCCCCCCATGACCCCCCATGACCGCCCCATTACCCCCCATGAACCCCCCATGACCCCCCAATGACCCCCCTATGGCTCCCATGACACCCCATGACCCCCCCATAACCCCCCATGACCCCCCATGACCCCCCCATGACCTCCCCATGACCCCCCCATGACCCCCCTATGACCCCCACATGACCCCCATGAACCTCCCATTAGCCCCCTATGGCCCCCCATGACCCCCCATGACCCCCCATGACCCCCCATGACCCCCCATGACCCCCCCATGACCCCCCATGACCCCCCATGACCCCCTTATGACCCCCCCATGACCCCCCATGACCTCCCCATGACCACCCCATGACCCCCCTATGACCCCCACATGACCCCCCATGAACCCCCCATGACCCCCCTATGACCCCCCATAACCCCCCATGACCCCCCATGACCCCCCCATGACCTGCCCATGACCCCCCCATGACCCCCCCATGACCCCCCATGAACCCCCATGACCCCCCTATGACCCCCCCACGACCCCACCAATGACCCCCCCATGACCCGCCCATGACCCCCCATGACCCCCCATGACCCCCCAATGACCCCCCATGACCCCACCAATGACCCCAGCATGACCCCCATGACCCCCTTATGACCCCCCATGACCCCCATGACCCCCCATGACCCCCCATTACCCCAAAATGAACCCCCCATGACCCCCCATGACCCCCCCATAACCCTCCATGACCCCCCATGACCTCCCCATGACCCCCCCATAACCCCCCTATGACCCCCACATGACCCCCAATGAACCCCACATGACCCCCCTATGACCCCCCCATGACCCCCCATGACCCCCATGAACCCCCCATGACCCCCCATGACCCCCCATGACCCCCTTATGACCCCCCATGACCCCCCATGACCCCCCTATGACCCCCCATGACCCCCCATGACCTCCCCATGACCCCCCCATGACCCCCTATGACCCCCACATGACCCCCCATGAACCCCCCATGACCCCCCCATAACCCCCCCATGACCCCCCCATGACCCCCCATGACCCGCCCATGACCCCCCCATGACCCCCAAGACCCCCCATGAACCCCCATGACCCCACTATGACCCCCACGACCCCACCAATGACCCCCCCATGACCTGCCCATGACCCCCATGACCCCCCATGACCCCCCATGACCCCCCAATGACCCCCCATGACCCCACCAATGACCCCACCATGACCCCCCATGACCCCCTTATGACCTCCCCATGACCCCCATGACCCCCCATGACCCCCCCATTACCCCCAAAGGAACCCCCCATGACCCCCATGACCCCCCCATAACCCCCCATGACCCCCCATGACCTCCCCATGACCCCCCCATGACCCCCCTATGACCCCCACATGACCCCCAATGAACCCCCATGACCCCCCCATGACCCGCCCATGACCCCCCATGACCCCCCCATGACCCCCTTATGACCCCCATGACCCCCCATGACCCCCTTATGACCCCCCATGACCCCCATGACCTCCCCATGACCACCCCATGACCCCCTATGACCCCCACATGACCCACCATGAACCCCCCATGACCCCCCTATGACCTCCATAACCCCCCATGACCCCCCAAGACCCCCCCATGACCCGCCCATGACCCCCCATGACCCCCCATGACCCCCCATGAACCCCCATGACCCCCCTATGACCCCCCCATGACCCCACAAATGACCCCCCCATGACCCGCCCATGACCCCCATGACCCCCCATGACCCCCCAATGACCCCCCCATGACCCCACCAATGACCCCACCATGACCCCCATGACCCCCTTATGACCCCCCATGACTCCCATGACCCCCCATGACCCCCCATTACCCCAAAATGAACCCCCCATGACCCCCCATGACCCCCCATAACCCCCCATGACCCCCCATGACCTCCCCATGACCCCCCCATGACCATCCTATGACCCCCACATGACCCCAATGAACCCCCATGACCCCCCTATGACCCCCCCATGACCCCCATGACCCCCCTATGACCCGCCCATGACCCCCCCATGACCCACTTATGACCCCCCATGACCCCCATGTCCCCTTATGACCCCCCCATGACCCCCCATGACCTCCCCATTACCCCCCCCATGACCCCCTTATGACCCCCACATGACCCCCCATGAACCCCCCATGACCCCCCTATGACGCCCCCATAACCCCCCATGACCCCCCATGACCCCCCCATGACCCGCCCATGACCCCCCCGGTACCCCCCCATGACCCCCCATGACCCCCCATGACCGCCCCATTACCCCCCATGAACCCCCCATGACCCCCCCAATGACCCCCCTATGACTCCCATGACCCCCCATGACCCCCCATAACCCCCCATGACCCCCCCATGACCCCCCATGACCCCCCATGACCCCCATGACCCCCCATGACCCCCCCATGAACCCCCCATGACCCCCCATGACTGCCTTATGACCCCCCCATGACCCCCTTATGACCCACCATGACCCCCCATGACCCCCCATGACCACCCCATTACCCCCATGAACCCCCCATGACCCCCCAATGACCCCCCATGACTCCCATGACCCCCCCATGACCCCCCCATAACCCCCCCATGACCCCCCCATGACCACCCCTGACCTCCCCATGACCCCCCATGACCCCCCTATGACCCCCACATGACCCCCCATGAACCTCCCATGACCCCCACATGACCCCCAATGAACCCCCATGACCCCCCCATGACCCGCCCATGACCCCCCCATGACCCCCCCATGACCCCCTTATGACCCCCCATGACCCCCCATGACCCCCTTATGACCCCCCATGACCCCCCATGACCTCCCCATGACCACCCCATGACCCCCCTATGACCCCCACATGACCCCTCATGAACCCCCCATGACCCCCCTATGACCCCCCCATAACCGCCCATGACCCCCCCATGACCCCCCATGACCCGCCCATGACCCGCCCATGACCCCCCCATGACCCCCATGAACCCCCATGACCCCCCCACGACCCCACCAATGACCCCCCCATGACCCGCCCATGACCCCCCATGACCCCCCATGACCCCCCCATGACCCCCCAATGACCCCCCCATGACCCCACCAATGACCCCACCATGACCCCCTTATGACCCCCCCATGACCCCCATGACCCCCCATGACCCCCCATGACCCCCTCATTACCCCCAAATGAACCCCCCATGACCCCCCCATGACCCCCCCATAACCCCCCCATGACCCCCCATGACCTCCCCATGACCCCCCATGACCCCCTATGACCCCCACATGACCCCCAATGAACCCCCCATGACCCCCCTATGACCCCCCATGACCCCCATGACCCCCCATGACCCCCAATGACCCCCCAGTACCCCCCATGACCCCCCCATGACCCCCCATGACCGCCCCATGACCGCCCCATTACCCCCCATGACCCCCCAATGACCCACCAATGACCCCCTATGACTCCCATGACCCCCCTATGACCCCCCATGACCCCCTATGACCCCCAATGAACCCCCAATGAACCCCCCATGAGCCCCCTATGACCCCCCATGACCCCCATGACCCCCCATGACCCACCAATGACCCCCCAGTACCCCCCCACGACCCCCCATGACCCCCCCATGACCCCCCATGACCGCCCCATTACCCCCATAAACCCCCCAATGACCCCCCATAACCCCCCATGACCCCCCCATGACCCCCCATAACCCCCCATGACCCCCCATGACCCCCCCATGACCCCCCATGACCCCCCCATGACCCCCATGACTGCCTTATGACCCCCCATGACCACCTTATGACCCCCCATGACCCCCCATGACCCCCCATGACCCCCCATGACCCCCCATGACCGCCCCATTACCCCCCATGAACCCCCCATGACCCCCCCAATGACACCCCATGACTCCCATGACCCCCTTGACCCCCCCATAACCCCCCCATGACCCCCCATGACCCCCCCTGACCTCCCCATGACCCCCCATGACCCCCCTATGATCCCCACATGACCCCCAATGAACCCCCATGACCCTCCTATGACCCCCCCATGACCCCCATGACCCCCCCATGACCCCCAATGACCCCCCCAGTACCCCCCCATGACCCCCCCATGACCCCCCATGACCGCCCCATGACCGCCCCATTACCCCCCATGACCCCCCCAATGACCCCCCTATGACTCCCATGACCCCCCTATGACCCCCCCATGACCCCCTATGACCCCCAATGAACCCCCAATGAACCCCCCATGACCCCCCTATGACCCCCCCAGGACCCCCATGACCCCCCCATGACCCGCCCATAACCCCCCAGTACCCCCCCATGACCCCCCATGACCCCCCCATGACCCCCCATCACTGCCCCATTACCCCAATGAACCCCCCAATGACCCCCCTATGACACCCATGACCCCCCCATGACACCCCATAACCCCCCATGACCCCCCAATGACCCCACATGACCCCCCATGACCCCCCATGACCCCCCATGACCCCCCCATGAACCCCCATGACCCCCCATGACCGCCTTATGACCCCCCATGACCCCCTTATGACCCCCCCATGACCCCCCATGACCCCCCATGACCCCCCATGACCGCCCCATTACCCCCCATGAACCCCCCATGACCCCCCCAATGACCCCACATGACTCCCATGACCCCCCATGACCCCCCCATAACCCCCCCATGACCCCCCATGACCCCCCCTGACCTCCTCATGACCCCCCATGACCCCCCTATGACCCCCACATGACCCCCCATGAACCTCCCATGACCCCCCTATGACCCCCCATGACCCCCCATGACCCCCCCATGACCCACCCATGACCCCCAAGACCCCCCATGACCCCCTTATGACCCCCCATGACCCCCTTATGACCCCCCCATGACCCCCATGACCTCCCCATGACCACCCCATGACCCCCCTATGACCCCCACATGACCCCCCATGAACCCCCCATGACCCCCCTATGACCCCCCATAACCCCCCCATGACCCCCCATGACCCCCCCATGACCCACCCATGACCCCCCCATGACCCCCCATGACCCCCATGAACCCCATGACCCCCCTATGACCCCCCACGACCCCACCAATGACCCTCCCATGACCCGCCCATGACCCCCCATGACCCCCCATGACCCCCCAATGACCCCCCCATGACCCCACCAATGACCCCACCATGACCCCCCATGACCCCCTTATGACCGCCCCATGACCCCCATGACCCCCCATGACCCCCCATTACCCCCAAATGAACCCCCATGACCCCCCCATAACCCCCCCATGACCCCCCATGACCTCCCCATGACCCCCCCATGAACCCCCTATGACCCCCACATGACCCCCAATGAACCCCCCATGACCCCCCTATGACCCCCCCATGACCCCCATGACCCCCCAAGACCCAACCATGACCCCCCATGACCCCCCCATGACCCCCTTATCACCCCCCATGACCCCCCATGACCCCGTTATGACCCCCCCATGACCCCCAATGACCTCCCCATGACCCCCCATGACCCCCCTATGACCCCCTTATGACCCCCCATGAACCCCCCATGACCCCCCTATGACCCCCCCATAACCCCCCATGACCCCCATGACTCCCCCATGACCCGCCCATGACCCCCCATGACCCCCCATGACCCCCTTATGACCCCCCATGACCCCCCATGACCCCCTTATGACCCCCCATGACCCCCCATGACCTCCTCATGACCCCCCATGACCCCCCGATGACCCCCACATGACCCCCCATGAACCCCCCATGACCCCCCTATGACCCCCCATAACCCCCCATGACCCCCCATGACCCCCCATGACCTCCCCATGACCCCCTCATGACCCCCCATGACCCCCCATGACCCCCCATGACCTCCCCATGACCCCCACATGACCCCCCATGACCCCCCCATGACCCCACCAATGACCCCACCATGACCCCCATGACCCCCTTATGACCCCCCATGACCCCCATGACCCCCATGACGCCCCCATTACCCCCCATGAACCCCCCATGACCCCCATGACTGCCTTATGACCCCCCCTTCACCCCCTTATGACCCCCCCATGACCCCCCCATGACCCCCCCATGACCCCCCATGACTGCCCCATTACCCCCTATGAACCCCCCATGACCCCCCCAATGACCCCCCTATGGCTCCCATGACCCCCCATGACCCCCCATAACCCCCCATGACCCCCCCCATGACCCCCATGACCTCCCCATGACCCCCCATGACCCCCCTATGACCCCCACATGACCCCCCATGAACCTCCCATGACCCCCCTATGACCCCCCATGACCCCCATGACCCCCCATGACCCACCCATGACCCCCCCATTACCCCCCCCATGACCCCCTTATGACCCCCCATGACCCCCATGACCCCCTTATGACCTCCCCATGACCCCCATGACCTCCCCATGACCACCCCATGACTGCCCTATGACCCCCACATGACCCCCATGAACCCCCATGACCCCCCTATGACCCCCCATAACCCCCCATGACCCCCCCCATGACCCCCCATGACCTGCCCATGACCCACCCATGACCCCCCCATGACCCCCCATGAACCCCCATGACCCCCCTATGACCCCCCCACAACCCCACCAATGACCCCCATGACCCACGCATGACCCCCCATGACCCCCCATGACCCCCCCATAACCCCCCCATGACCCCCATGACCCCCCCTGACCTCCCCATGACCCCCATGACCCCCCTATGACCCCCCACATGACCCCACATGAACCTCCCATGACCCCCCTATGACCCCCCATGACCACCCATGACCCCCCCATAACCCCCCATGACCCCCCATGACCTCCCCATGACCCCCCATGACCCCCCTATGACCCCCACATGACCCCCAATGAACCCCCTATGACCCCCCCATGACCCCCCATGACCCCCATGACCCCCCATGACCCCCTTATGACCCCCCATGACCCCCCATGACCCCCTTATGACCCCCCCATTACCCCCCATGACCTCCCCATGACCCCCCATGACCCCCTATGACCCCCACATGACCCCCATGAACCCCCCATGACCCCCCTATGACCCCCCCATAACCCCCCATGACCCCCCATGACCCCCCATGACCCACCTATGACCCCCCCATGACCCCCCATGACCCCCCCTGACCTCCTCATGACCCCCCATGACCCCCCTATGACCCCCACATGACCCCCCATGAACCTCCCATGACCCCCCTATGACCCCCCATGACCCCCCATGACCCCCCCATGACCCACCCATGACCCCCAAGACCCCCCATGACCCCCTTATGACCCCCCATGACCCCCTTATGACCCCCCCATGACCCCCATGACCTCCCCATGACCACCCCATGACCCCCCTATGACCCCCACATGACCCCACCAATGACCCCCATGACCCGCCCATGACCCCCATGACCCCCCATGACCCCCCAATGACCCCCCCATGACCCCACCAATGACCCCACCATGACCCCTATGACCCCCTCATGACCCCCCCATGACCCCCATGACCCTCCATGACCCCCCCATTACCCCCAAATAAACCCCCCATGACCCCCCATGACCCCCCATAACCCCCCATGACCCCCCATGACCTCCCCATGACCCCTCCATGACCCCCCTATGAACCCCACATGACCCCCAATGAACCCCCCATGACCCCCCTATGACCCCCCATGACCCCCCATGACCTCCCCATGACCTGCCCATGACCCCCCATGACCCCCCATGACCCACTTATGACCCCCATGACCCCCCCATGACCCCAATGAACCCCCATGACCCCCCTATGACCCCCCCACGACCCCACCAATGACCCCCCCATGACCCGCCCATGACCCCCCATGACCCCCCATGACCCCCAAATGGCCCCCCATGACCCCACCAATGACCCTACCATGACCCCCCATGACCCCCTTATGACCCCCCCATGACCCCCATGACCCCCCCATTACCCCCAAATGAACCCCCCATGACCCCCCATGACCCCCCATAACCCCCCCATGACACCCCATGACCTCCCCATGACCCCCCCATGACCCCCCTATGACCCCCACATGACCCCCAATGAAACCCCCATGACCCCCCTATGACCCCCCATGACCCCCCATGACCTCCCCATGACCTGCCCATGACCCCCCATGACCCCCCCATGACCCACTTATGACCCCCATGACCCCCCCATGACCCCCATGAACCCCCATGACCCCCCTATGACCCCCCACGACCCCACCAATGACCCCCCCCATGACCTGCCCATGTCCTCCCATGACCCCCCATGACCCCCCAATGACCCCCCATGACCCCACCAATGACCCCACCATGACCCCCATGACCCCCTTATGACCCCCCCATGACCCCCATGACCCCCCATGACCCCCCCATTCCCCCCAAATGAACCCCCCATGACCCCCCATGACCCCACCATAACCCCCCCATGACCCCCATGACCTCCCCATGACCCCCCATGACCCCCCTATGACCCCCACATGACCCCAAATGAACCCCCCATGACCCCCCTATGAACCCCCATGACCCCCATGACCCCCCCATGACCCGCCCATGACCCCCCATGACCCCCTTATGACCCCCCATGACCCCCATGACCCCCTTATAACCCCCCCATGACCCCCCATAACCCCCCATGACCCGCCCATGACCCGCCCATGACCCCCCATGACCCCCTTATGACCCCCCATGACCCCCTATGACCCCCTTATGACCCCCCATGACCCCCCATGACCTCCCCTTGACCACCCCATGACCCCCCTATGACCCCCACATGACCTCCCATGAACCCCCATGAGCCCCCTATGACCCCCCATAACGCCCCCATGACCCCCATGACCCCCCATGACCCACCTATGACCCCCCATGACCCCCCCATGACCCCCCATGAACCCTCATGACCCCCCTATGACCCCCACGACCCCACCAATGACCCCCCCATGACCCGCCCATGACCCCCCATGACCCCCATGACCCCCCAATGACCCCCCCATGACCCCACCAATGACCCCACCATGACCCCCATGACCCCCTTATGACCCCCCATGACCCCCATGACCCCCCATGACCCCCCCATTACCCAAAAATGAAACCCCCATGACCCCCCATGACCCCCCATAACCCCCCCATGACCCCCCATGACCTCCCCATGACCCCCCCATGACCCCCCTATGACCCCTACATGACCCCCAATGAACCCCCCATGACCCCCCTATGACCCCCCCATGACCCCCCATGACCCCCCCATGACCCGCCCATGACCCCCCCATGACCCCCCATGACCCCCTTATGACCCCCCATGACCCCCCATGACCCCCTTATGACCCCCCATGACCCCCCATGATCTCCCCATGACCACCCCATGACCCCCCTATGACCCCCACATGACCCCCCATGAACCCCCCATGACCCCCCTATGACCCCCCCATAACCCCCCATGACCCCCACATGACCCCCATGAACCCCCCATGACCCCCCGATGACCCCCCCATAACCCCCCCATGACCCCCCCAAGACCCCCATGACCCGCCCATGACCCCCCATGACCCCCCATGACCCCCCATGAACCCCTATGACACCCCATGACCCCCCATGACCCACCCATGACCCCCCATGACCCCCCATGACCCCCATGAACCCCCATGACCCCCCTATGACCCCCCACGACCCCACCAATGACCCCCCCATGACCGCCCATGACCCTCCATGACCCCCCATGACCCCCCAATGACCCCCCCATGACCCCACCAATGACCCCACCATGACCCCCCATGACCCCCCCATAACCCCCCTTGACCCCCCATGACCCCCCATGACCGCCCCACTACCCCCCATGAACCCCCCATGACCCCCCAATGACCCCCCTGTGACTCCCATGACCCCCCCATGACCCCCCATAACCCCCCATGACCCCCCATGACCCCCCATGACCCCCCATGACCCACCCATGACCCCCCATGACCCCCCAATGACCCCACCAATGACCCCACCATGACCACCATGACCCCCTTATGACCCCCCATGACCCCCCATGACCCCCCATGACCCCCCATGACCCCCCATGACCCCCCATGAACCCCCATGACCCCCCATGACCGCCTTATGACCCCCCATGACCCCCTTATGACCCCCCATGACCCCCCATGATCCCCCCATGACCCCCCATGACTGCCCCATTACCCCCATGAACCCCCCATGACCCCCCCAATAACCCCCCCATGACTCCCATGACCCCCCCATGACCCCCCCATAACCCCCCATGACCCCCCATAACCCCCCCTGACCTCCCCATGACCCCCCCATGACCCCCCTATGACCCCCACATGAACCCCATGAACCTCCCATGACCCCCCTATGACCCCCCATGACCCCCCATGACCCCCCCATGACCCTCCCATGACCCCCCATGACCCCCTTATGACCCCCCATGACCCCCCATGACCCCCTTATGACCACCCCATGACCCCCCATGACCTCCCCATGACCACCCCATGACCCCCCTATGACCCCCACATGACCCCCCATGAACCCCCATGACCCCCCTATGACCCCCCCATAACCCCCCATGACCCCCCATGACCCGCCCATGACCCCCCATGACCCCCCCATGACCCCCATGAACCCCCATGACCCCCCTATGACCCCCCCACGACCCCACCAATGACCCCCCCATGACCCACCCATGACCCCCCATGACCCCCCATGACCCCCCAATGACCCCCCCATGACCCCACCAATGACCCCACCATGACCCCCCTTGACCCCCTTATGACCCCCCCATGACCCCCAATGAACCCCCCATGACCCCCCTATGACCCCCCATGACCCCCATGACCCCCCTATGACCCGCACATGACCCCCATGACCCCCCATGACCCCCTTATGACCCCCCATGACCCCCCATGACTCCCTTATGACCCCCCCATGACCCCCCATGACCTCCCAATCACCCCCCATGACCCCCCTATGACCCCCACATGACCCCCATGACCCCCCCATTACCCCCAAATGAACCCCCCATGACCCCCTATGACCCCCCCATAACCCCCCATGACCCCCCATGACCTCCCCATGACCCCCCATGACCCCCCTATGACCCCCCTTGACCCCCCATGACCCCCCATGACCGCCCCACTACCCCCCATGAACCCCCCATGACCCCCCAATGACCCCCCTGTGACTCCCATGACCCCCCCATGACCCCCCCATAACCCCCCATGACCCCCCATGACCCCCATGACCCCCCATGACCCCCCCATGACCCCCATGACCCCCCAATGACCCCACCAATGACCCCACCATGACCACCATGACCCCCTTATGACTCCCCATGACCCCCCATGGCCCCCCATGACCCCCATGACCCCCCATTACCCCCCATGAACCCCCATGACCCCCCATGACCACCTTATGACCCCCCATGACCCCCTTATGACCCCCCATGACCCTCCATGATCCCCCCATGACCCCCCATGACTGCCCCATTACCCCCATGAACCCCCATGACCCCCCCAATAACCCCCCCATGACTCCCATGACCCCCCCATGACCCCCCCATAACCCCCCATGACCCCCCATGACCCCCCTGACCTCCCCATGACCCCCCCATGACCCCCCTATGACCCCCACATGACCCCCCATGAACCTCCCATGACCCCCCTATGACCCCCATGACCCCCCATGACCCCCCATGACCCTCCCATGACCCCCCATGACCCCCCCATGACCCCCTTATGACCCCCCATGACCCCCCATGACCCCCTTATGACCCCCCGATGACCCCCATGACCTCCCCATGACCACCCCATGACCCCCCTATGACCCCCACATGACCCCCCATGAACCCCCATGACCCCCCTATGACCCCCCATAACCCCCCATGACCCCCCCATGACCCGCCCATGACCCCCCATGACCCCCCCATGACCCCCATGAACCCCCATGACCCCCCTATGACCCCCCCACGACCCCACCAATGACCCCCCATGACCCGCCCATGACCCCCCATGACCCCCCATGACCCCCCAATGACCCCCCCATGACCCCACCAATGACCCCACCATGACCCCCCCATGACCCCCTTATGACCCCCCCATGACCCCCATGACCCCCCCATAACCCCCCATGACCCCCCATGACCTCCCCATGACCCCCCATGACCCCCCTATGACGCCCACATGACCCCCAATGAACCCCCCATGACCCCCCTATGACCCCCCATGACCCCCATGACCCCCCTATGACCCGCACATGACCCCCATGACCCCCCATGACCCCCTTATGACCCCCCATGACCCCCCATGACTCCCTTATGACCCCCCCATGACCCCCCATGACCTCCCCATCACCCCCCATGACCCCCCCTATGACCCCCACATGACCCCCATGACCCCCCATTACCCCCAAATGAACCCCCATGACCCCCTATGACCCCCCATAACCCCCCATGACCCCCCATGACCTCCCCATGACCCCCCCATGACCCCCCTATGACCCCCACATGACCCCCCATGAACCCCCCCATGATCCCCTATGACCCCCCCATAACCCCCCATGACCCCCCCATGACCCCCCCATGACCTCCCCATGACCCCCTCATGACCCCCCATGACCCCCCATGACCCCCCATGACCTCCCCATGACCCCCTTATGACCCCCCCATGACCCCCCATGACCTCCCCATGACCCCCCCATGACCCCCCTATGACCCCCACATGACCCCCCATGAACCCCCCATGACCCCCCTATGACCCCCCATAACAACCATGACCCCCATGACCCCCCCATGACCTCCCCATGACCCCCTCATGACCCCCCATGACCCCCCATGACCCCCCATGACCCCCCCATGACCCCCTTATGACCCCCATGACCCCCCATGACCTCCCCATGACCCCCCATGACCCCCCTATGACCACCACATGACCCCCCATGAACCCCCCATGACCCCCCTATGACCCCCCCATAACCCCCCATGACCCCCCCATGACCCCCCCATGACCTCCCCATGACCCCCTCATGACCCCCCATGACCCCCCATGACCCCCCATGACCTCCCCATGACCCCCTCATGACCCCCCATGACCCCCCATGACCCCCCATGACCCCCCCATAACCCCCATGACCCCCCCATGACCTCCCCATGACCCCCTCATGACCCCCCATGACCCCCATGACCCCCCCATGACCTCCCCATGACCCCCTCATGACCCCCATGACCCCCATGACCCCCCAATGACCCCCCCATGACCCCCATGACCCCCCCATGACCCCACCAATGACCCCACCATGACCCCCATGACCCCCTTATGACCCCCATGACCCCCCATGACCCCCCATGACCCCCCATTACCCCCCATGAACCCCCCATGACCCCCATGACCGCCTTATGACCCCCCATGACCCCCTTATGACCCCCATGACCCCCCCATGACCCCCCCATGACCCCCCATGACCGCCAAATTACCCCCCATGAACCCCCCATGACCCCCCCCAATGACCCCCCATGACTCCCATGACCCCCCCATGACCCCCCCATAACCCCCCATGACCCCCCCATGACCCCCCCATGACACCCCATGACCTCCCCATGACCCCCCCATGACCCCCCTATGACCCCCACATGACCCCCCATGAACCTCCCATGACCCCCCTATGACCCCCCATGACCCCCCATGACCCCCCCATGACCCGCCATGACCCCCCCATGACCCCCCCATGACCCCCTTATGACCCCCCATGACCCCCCATGACCCCCTTATGACCCCCCATGACCCCCCATGACCTCCCCTTGACCACCCCATGACCCCCCTATGACCCCCACATGACCCCCCATGAACCCCCCATGACCCCCCTATGACCCCCCATAACCCCCCCATGACCCCCCCATGACCCCCCATGACCCGCCCATGACCCCCCCATGACCCCCCCATGACCCCCCATGAACCCCCATGACCCCCCTATGACCCCCCCACGACCCCACCAATGACACCCCATGTCAAAATCAGTCAAAATCAGTCAAAACCTGTTAAATCAGTCAAAATCAGTCAAAACCAGTCAAGAACAGTCAAATCAGTCAAAATCAGTCAAAATCAGTCAAAACCTGTCAAAATCAGTCAAAACCTGTCAAACAGTCAAAATCAGTCAAAATCAGTCAAAACCTGTCAAATCAGTCAAAACCAGTCAAAATCAGTCAAAACCTGCCAAATCAGTCAAAATCAGTCAAAACATGTCAAAATCAGTCAAAATCAGTAAAAACCTGTTGAATAAGTGAAAATAAGTCAAAACCTGTCAAAATCAGTCAAAACTTGTTAAATCAGTCAAAACCTGTCAAAATCAGTCAAAACCTGTCAAATCAGTCAAAATCAGTGAAAACCTGTCAAAATCAGTCAAAACCTGTCAAACAGTCAAAATCAGTCAAAATCAGTCAAAACCTGTCAAATCAGTCAAAACCAGTCAAAATCAGTCAAAACCTGCCAAATCAGTCAAAATCAGTCAAAACATGTCAAAATCAGTCAAAATCAGTAAAAACCTGTTGAATAAGTGAAAATAAGTCAAAACCTGTCAAAATCAGTCAAAACTTGTTAAATCAGTCAAAACCTGTCAAAATCAGTCAAAACCTGTCAAATCAGTCAAAATCAGTCAAAGCCTGTCAAAATCAGTCAAAACCTGTCAAAATCAGTTAAAACCTGTCAAACCATTCAAAACCAGTCAAAACCTCTGAAATCAGTAAAAATCAGTCAAAACCTGTCAAAATCAGTCAAAACCTGTCAAATCAGTCAAAATCAGTTAAAACCTGTCAAATTCAGTCAAAATCAGTCAAAACCTGTCAAAATCAGTCAAAACCTGTCAAACCAGTGAAATCAGTTGAAACCTGTCAAAATCAGTTGAAACCTGTCAAAACCTGTCAAATCAGTCAAAATCAGTCAAAATCTGTCAAAATCAGTCAAAACCTATTAAATCAGTCAAAATCAGTCAAAACCTATCAAAATCAGTCAAAACCTGTCAAAGTCAGTGAAACCAGTCAAAATCAGTCAAAACCTGTCAGAATCAGTCAAAATATGTCATATCGGTCAAAATCAGTCAAAATCTGTCAAAATCAGTCAAAATCAGTCAAAAACTGTTAAATCAGTCAAAATCAGTCAAAACCAGTCAAGAATGGTCAAATCAGTCAAAATCAGTCAAAACCTGTCAAAATCAATCAAAACCTGTCAAAATCAGTCAAAACCTGTCAAACCAGTCAAAATCAGTCAAAACCTGTCAAAACCAGTCAAAATCAGTGAAAATCAGTCAAAACCTGTCAAATCAGTCAAAACCAGTCAAGAATGGTCAAATCAGTCAAAATCAGTAAAAACCTGTCAAAATCAGTCAAAACCTGTCAAAATCAGTCAATACCTGTCAAACTAGTCAAAATCAGTCAAAACCTGTCAAAACCAGTCAAAATCAGTCAAAATCAGTCAAAACCTGTCAAATCAGTCAAAACCAGTCAAAATCAGTCAAAACATGCCAAATCAGTCAAAATCAGTCAAAACATGTCAAAATCAGTCAAAACCAGTAAAAATATGTTGAATCAGTCAAAATCAGTCAAAACCTGTCAAAATCAGTCAAAACCTGTCAAAATCAGTCAAAACCTGTCAAAACCTGTTAAATCAGTCAAAATCAGTCAAAATCTGTCAAAATCAGTCAAAACCTATTAAATCAGTCAAAATCAGTCAAAACCTATCAAAATCAGTCAAAACCTGTCAAAGTCAGTCAAACCAGTCAAAATCAGTCAAAACCTATCAGAATCAGTCAAAATATGTCATATCAGTCAAAATCAGTCAAAATCTGTCAAAATCAGTCAAAATCAGTCAAAAACTGTTAAATCAGTCAAAATCAGTCAAAACCAGTCAAGAACGGTCAAATCAGTGAAAATCAGTCAAAACCTGTCAAAATCAGTCAAAACCTGTCAAAATCAGTCAAAACCTGTCAAACCAGTCAAAATCAATCAAAACCTGTCAAAACCAGTCAAAATCAGTGAAAATCAGTCAAAACCTGTCAAATCAGTCAAAACTAGTCAAGAATGGTCAAATCAGTCAAAATCAGTAAAAACCTGTCAAAATCAGTCAAAACCTGTCAAAATCAGTCAATACCTGTCAAACTAGTCAAAATCAGTCAAAACCTGTCAAAACCAGTCAAAATCAGTCAAAATCAGTCAAAACCTGTCAAATCAGTCAAAACCAGTCAAAATCAGTCAAAACCTGCCAAATCAGTCAAAATCAGTCAAAACATGTCAAAATCAGTCAAAACCAGTAAAAATGTGTTGAATCAGTCAAAATCAGTCAAAACCTGTCAAAATCAGTCAAAACCTGTCAAATCAGTCAAAACCTGTCAAAATCAGTCAAAACCTGTTAAATCAGTCAAAATCAGTCAAAATCTGTCAAAATCAGTCAAAATCAGTCAAAACTTGTTAAATCAGTCAAAATCAGTCAAAACCTGTCAAGATCAGTCAAAACCTGTCAAAATCAGTCAAACCAGTCAAAATCAGTCAAAACCTGTCAAAATCAGTCAAAATCTGTCATATCAGTCAAAATCAGTCAAAATCAGTCAAAATCTGTCAAAACCTATTAAATCAGTCAAAATCAGTCAAAACCTATTAAAATCAGTCAAAACCTCTCAAAATCAGTCAAACCAGTCAAAATCAGTCAAAACCTATTAAAATCAGTCAAAACCTCTCAAAATCAGTCAAACCAGTCAAAATCAGTCAAAACCTGTCAGAATCAGTCAAAATCTGTCATATCAGTCAGAATCGGTCAAAATCTGTCAAAATGAGTCAAAATCAGTCAAAAACTGTTAAATTAGTCAAAATCAGTCAAAACCAGTCAAGAACGGTCAAATCACTCAAAATCAGTCAAAACCTGTCAAAATCAGTCAAAACCTGTCAAAATCAGTCAAAACCTGTCAAACCAGTCAAAATCAGTCAAAACCTGTCAAAATCAGTCAAAATCAGTGAAAACCTGTCAAATCAGTCAAAACCAGTCAAAATCAGTCAAAACCTGCCAAATGAGTCAAAATCAGTCAAAACCTGTCAAACCAGTCAAAATCAGTCAAAACCTGTCAAAATCAGTCGAAATCAGTGAAAACCTGTCAAATCGGTCAAAACCTGTCAAAATCAGTCAAAACCTGTTAAATCAGTCAAAATCTGTCAAAATCAGTCAAAATCAGTCCAAACTTGTTAAATCAGTCAGAATCAGTCAAAACCTGTCAAAATCAGTCAAAACCTGTTAAATCAGTCAAAATCTGTCAAAATCAGTCAAAATCAGTCCAAACTTGTTAAATCAGTCAGAATCAGTCAAAACCTGTCAAAATCAGTCAAAACCTGTCAAAACCTGTCAAATCAGTCAAATTCAGTCAAAACCTGTCAAATCAGTCAAAATCTGTCCAAGTCAGTCAAAACCTATTAAATCAGTCAAAATCAGTCAAAACCTATCAAAATCAGTCAAAACCTGTCAAAATCAGTCAAACCAGTCAAAATCAGTCAAAACCTGTCAAAATCAGTCAAAACCTGTCATATCAGTCAAAATCAGTCAAAATCTGTCAAAATCAGTCAAAATCAGTCAAAACCTGTTAAATCAGTGAAAATCAGTCAAAACCAGTCAAGAACAGTCAAATCAGTCAAAATCAGTCAAAATCAGTCAAAACCTGTCAAAATCAGTCAAAACCTGTCAAACCAGTCAAAATCAGTCAAAATCAGTCAAAAGCTGTCAAATAAGTCAAAACCAGTCAAAATCAGTCAAAACTTGCCAAATCAGTCAAAATCAGTCAAAACATGTCAAAATCAGTCAAAATCAGTAACAACCTGTTGAATAAGTCAAAATCAGTCAAAACTTGTCAAAATCAGTCAAAACTTGTTAAATCAGTCAAAACCTGTCAAAATCAGTCAAAACCTGTCAAATCAGTCAAAATCAGTCAAAGCCTGTCAAAATCAGTCAAAACCTGTCAAAATCAGTCAAAACCTGTCAAACCATTCAAAACCAGTCAAAACCTGTCAAATCAGTCAAAATCAGTCAAAACCTGTCAAAATCAGTCAAAACTTGTCAAATCAGTCAAAATCAGTTAAAACCTGTCAAATTCAGTCAAAATCGGTCAAAACCTGTCAAAATCAGTCAAAACCTGTCAAACCAGTGAAAATCAGTTGAAACCTGTCAAAATCAGTTGAAACCTGTCAAAACCTTTCAAATCAGTCAAAATCTGTCAAAATCTGTCAAAATCAAACAAAACCTATTAAATCAGTCAAAATTAGTCAAAACCTATCAAAATCAGTCAAAACCTGTCAAAATCAGTCAAACCAGTCAAAATCAGTCAAAACCTGTCAGAATCAGTCAAAATATGTCATATTAGTCAGAATCAGTCAAAATATGTCATATTAGTCAAAATCAGTCAAAATCTGTCAAAATCTGTCAAAATCAAACAAAACCTATTAAATCAGTCAAAATTAGTCAAAACCTATCAAAATCAGTCAAAACCTGTCAAAATCAGTCAAACCAGTGAAAATCAGTCAAAACCTGTCAGAATCAGTCAAAATATGTCATATCAGTCAAAATCAGTCAAAATCTGTCAAAATCAGTCAAAATCAGTCAAAAACTGTTAAATCAGTCAAAACCAGTCAAGAACAGTCAAATCAGTCAAAATAAGTCAAAACCTGTCAAAATCAGTCAAAACCTGTCAAAATCAGTCAAAACCTTTCAAACCAGTCAAAACCTGTCAAAACCAGTCAAAATCAGTCAAAATCAGTCAAAACCTGTCAAATCAGTCAAAACCAGTCAAGAATGGTCAAACCAGTCAAAATCAGTAAAAACCTGTCAAAATAAGTCAAAACCTGTCAAAATCAGTCAAAACCTGTCAAACCAGTCAAAATCAGTCAAAACCTGTCAAAACCAGTCAAAATCAGTCAAAATCAGTCAAAACCTGTCAAATCAGTCAGAACCAGTCAAAATCAGTCAAAACCTGTCAAATCAGTCAAAATCAGTCAAAACATGTCGAAATCAGTCAAAATCAGTAAAAACGTGTTGAATCAGTCAAAATCAGTCAAAAACTGTCAAGATCAGTCAAAACCTGTCAAATCAGTCAAAATCAGTCAAAGCCTGTCAAAATCAGTCAAAATCTGTCAAAATCAGTCAAAACCTGTCAAACCATTCAAAACCAGTCAAAACCTGTCAAATCAGTCAAAATCAATCAAAACCTGTCAAAATCAGTCAAAACCTGCCAAATCAGTCAAAATCAGTTAAAACCTGTCAAATTCAGTCAAAATCAGTTAAAACCTGTCAAATTCAGTCAAAATCAGTCAAAACCAGTCAAAATCAGTCAAAACCTGCCAAATCAGTCAAAACATGTCAAAATCATTAAAAACATGTTGAATCAGTCAAAATCAGTCAAAACCTGTCAAAATCAGTCAAAACCTGTGAAATCAGTCAAAACCTGTCAAAATCAGTCAAAACCTGTTAAATCAGTCAAAATCAGTCAAAACCTGTCAAAATCAGTCAAAACCTGTCAAAACCTGTCAAATCAGTTAAATTCAGTCAAAACCTGTTAAATCAGTCAAAATCAGTCAAAATCTGTCCAAGTCAGTCAAAACCTATTAAATCAGTCAAAATCAGTCAAAACCTATCAAAATCAGTCAAAACCTGTCAAAATCAGTCAAACCAGTCAAAATCAGTCAAAACCTGTCAAAATCAGTCAAAACCTGTCATATCAGTCAAAATCTGTCAAAATCTGTCAAAATCAGTCAAAATCAATCAAAACATGTTAAATCAGTCAAAATCAGCCAAAACCAGTCAAAAACGGTCAAATCAGTCAAAATCAGTCAAAACCTGTCAAAATCAGTCAAAATCAGTCAAAGACTGTCAAAATCAGTCAAAACCTGTCAAAATCAGTTGAAACCTGTCAAAACCTGTCAAATCAGTCAAATTCAGTCAAAATAAGTCAAAATCAGTCAAAACCTTTTAAATCAGTCAAAACCTGGCAAAACCTGTCAAAATCAGTCAAAACTTGTCAAATCAGTCAAAATCAGTCAAAATCTGTCCAAGTCAGTCAAAACCTATTAAATCAGTCAAAACCTATCAAAATCAGTCAAAACCTGTCAAAAGCAGTCAAACCAGTCAAAATCAGTCAAAACCTGTCAAAATCAGTCAAAACCTGTCATATCAGTCAAAATCTGTCAAAATCTGTCAAAATCAGTCAAAGTCAGTCAAAACCTGTTAAATCAGTGAAAATCAGTCAAAACCAGTCAAGAACAGTCAAATCAGTCAAAATCAGTCAAAACCTGTCAAAATCAGTCAAAACCTGTCAAACCAGTGAAAATCAGTCAAAATCAGTCAAAATCAGTCAAAACCTGTCAAATCAGTCAAAACCAGTCAAAATCAGTGAAAACCTGCCAAATCAGTCAAAATCAGTCAAAACATGTCAAAATTAGTAAAACCTGTTGAATCAGTCAACATCAGTCAAAACCTGTCAAAATCAGTCAAAACTTGTTAAATCAGTCAAAACCTGTCAAAATCAGTCAAAACCTGTCAAATCAGTTAAAATCAGTCAAAACCTGTCAAAATCAGTCAAAACCTGTCAAAATCAGTCAAAACCTGCCAAACCATTCAAAATCAGTCAAAACCTATCAAATCAGTCAAAATCAGTCAAAACCAGTCAAAATCAGTCAAAACCTGTCAAATCAGTCAAAATCAGTTAAAACCTGTCAAAATCAGTCGAAACCTCTCAAATCAGTCAAAACCAGTCAAAATCAGTCAAAACCTGCCAAATCAGTCAAAATCAGTCAAAACATGTCAAAATCAGTAAAAACCTGTTGAATTAGTCAAAATCAATCAAAACCTGTCAAAATCAGTCAAAACTTGTTAAATCAGTGAAAACCTGTCAAAATCAGTCAAAACCTGTCAAATCAGTCAAAATCAGTCAAAGCCTGTCAAAATCAGTCAAAACCTGTCAAAATCAGTCAAAACCTGTCGAAACCAGTCAAAATCAGTCAAAAACTGTTAAATCAGTCAAAATCAGTCAAAATCTGTCAAAATCAGTCAAAACTTGTTAAATAAGTCAAAATCAGTCAAAACCTGTCAAAATCAGTCAAAACCTGTCAAATCAGTCAAAATCATTCAAAGCCTGTCAAAATCAGTCAAAACCTGTCAAAATCAGTCAAAACCTGTCAAACCATTCAAAATCAGTCAAAACCTGCCAAATCAGTCAAAATCAGTCAAAACCAGTCAAAATCAGTCAAAACCTGTCAAATCAGTCAAAATCAGTTAAAACCTGTCAAAATCAGTCGAAACCTGTCAAATCAGTCAAAACCTGTCAAAATCTGTCAAAACCTGTTAAATCAGTCAAAATCTGTCAAAATCAGTCAAAACTTGTTAAATCAGTCAAAATCAGTCAAAATCAGTCAAAACCTGTCAAATAAGTCAAAATCAGTCAAAGCCTGTCAAAATCAGTCAAAACCTGTCAAAATCAGTGAAAACCTGTCAAACCATTCAAAATCAGTCAAAACCTGCCAAATCAGTCAAAATCAGTCAAAACCTGTCAAAATCAGTGAAAACCTGTCAAATCAGTCAAAATCAGTTAAAACCTGACAAAATCAGTCAAAATTAGTCAAAACCTGTCAAAATCAGTCAAAACCTGTCATACCAGACAAACTCAGTTGAAACCTGTCAAAATCAGTTGAAACCTGTCAAAACCAGTCAAATCAGTCAAATTCAATCAAAATCAGTCAAAACCTTTTAAATCAGTCAAAACCTGTCAAAATCAGTCAAAACCTGTCAAACCAGACAAACTCAGTTGAAACCTGTCAAAACCTGTCAAAACCTTTCAAAACCTGTCAAAACCTGTCAAAACCTTTCAAAACCAGTCAAAACCTGTCAAAACCAGTCAAAATCAGTCAAAACCTGTCAAATCAGTCAAAACCTGTCAAAAATCAGTCAAAACCTGTCAAAATCAGTCAAAACCTATCAAACCATTCAAAATCAGTCAAAACCTGTCAAATCAGTCAAAATCAGTCAAAAGCAGTCAAAATCAGTCAAAACCTGTCAAATCAGTCAAAATCAGTTAAAACCTGTCAAAATCAGTCAAAACCTGTCAAATCAGTCAAAACCTGTCTAAATCAGTCAAAACCTGTTAATTCAGTCAAAATCAGTCAAAATCTGTCAAAATCAGTCAAAACTTGTTAAATAAGTCAAAATCAGTCAAAACCTGTCAAAATCAGTCAAAACCTGTCAAATCAGTCAAATCAGTCAATGCCTGTCAAAATCAGTCAAAACCTGTCAAAATCATTGAAAACCTGTCAAACCATTAAAAATCAGTCAAAACCTGCCAAATCAGTCAAAATCAGTCAAAACCAGTCAAAATCAGTCAAAACCAGTCAAATCAGTCAAAATCAGTTAAAACCTGTCAAAATCAGTCAAAATCAGTCAAAACCTGTCAAAATCAGTCAAAACCTGTCAAACCAGTCAAACTCAGTTGAAACCTGTCAAAATCAGTTGAAACCTGACAAAACCTGTCAAATCAGTCAAATTCAATCAAAATCAGTCAAAACTTTTTAAATCAGTCAAAACATGTCAAAACCTGTCAAAATCAGTCAAAACCTGTCAAAACCAGTCAAAATCAGTCAAAACCTGTCAAATCAGAAAAAACCAGTCAAAATCAGTCAAAACCTGCCAAATCAGTCAAAATCAGTCAAAACCTGTCAAAATCAGTCAAATTCAGTCAAAACCTGTCAAAATCAGTCAAAACCTTTTAAATCAGTCAAAACCTGTCAAAACCTGTCAAAATCAGTCAAAACCTGTCAAATCAGTCAAAATCAGTCAAAACCTGTCCAAATCAGTATAAACCTGTCAAAATCAGTCAAAACCTGTTAAATCAGTCAAAATCTGTCAAAATCAGTCAAAATCAGTCAAAACTCGTTAAATCAGTCAAAACCTGTCAAAATCAGTCAAAACCTGTCAAAACCTGTCAAATCAGTCAAATCAGTCAAAATCAGTCGAAACCTTTTAAATCAGTCAAAACCTGTCAAATCAGTCAAAACCTGTCAATCAGTCAAAATCAGTCAAAGCCTGTCAAAATCAGTCAAAACCTGTCAAAATCAGTCAAAACCTGTCAAACCATTCAAAATCAGTCAAAACCTGTCAAATCAGTCAAAATCAGTCAAAACCAGTCAAAATCAGTCAAAACCTGTCAAATCAGTCAAAATCAGTTAAAACCTGTCAAAATCAGTCAAAATTAGTAAAAATCAGTCAAAACCTGTCAAAATCAGTAAAAACCTGTCAAACCAGTCAAAATCAGTCAAAATCAGTAAAAACCTGTCAAATCAGTCAAAACCAGTCAAAATCAGTCAAAACTTGTCAAACCATTCAAAATCAGTCATAACCTGTCAAATCAGTCAAAATCAGTCAAAACCTGTCAAAATCAGTCAAAACCTGTTAAATCAGTCAAAATCAGTTAAAACCTGTCAAAATCAGTCAAAACCTGTCAAAATCAGTCAAAACCTGTCAAACCAGTCAAAATCAGTTAAACCTGTCAAAACCAGTTGAAACCTGTCAAAACTTGTCAAATCAGTCAAATTCAGGCAAAATCAGTCAAAATCAGTCAAAACCTTTTGAATCAGTCAAAACCTGTCAAAATCAGTCAAAACCTGTCAAATCAGTCAAAATCAGTCAAAATCTGTCGAAGTCAAAACCTGTCAAAACCTGTCAAAATCAGTCAAAACCTATCAAATCAGTCAAAATCAGACAAAACCTGTCAAAATCAGTGAAAACCTGTCAAAATCAGTCAAACCAGTCAAAATCTGTCAAAACCTGTAAAAATCAGTCAAAACCTGTCAAATAAGTCAAAATAAGTCAAAATCTGTCAAAATCAGTCAAAACCTATTAAATCAGTCAAAATCAGTCAAAACATATCAAAATCAGTCAAAACCTGTCAAAATCAGTCAAACCAGTCAAAATCAGTCAAAACCTGTCAAAATCAGTCAAAACCTGCTATATCAGTCAAAATCAGTCAAAATCTGTCAAAATATGTCAAAATCAGTCAAAACCTGTCAAAATCAGTCAAAACCTGTCAAACTATTCAAAAGAAGTCGAAACCTGTCAAATCAGTTAAAATCAGTTGGAGCCTTGTGCGCTTTTTGGGGCTCAAACGGACTTTTGCACCAAACTGAGAAAAATGCAGCCCAAGGACAAGCAATGGATCAGTGTGCATGGAAAATGGCCCCAATGGTGCAATCGGGCCATGTTGCAGGGGTGGCCCCTGATGGCCCGAACGGTAAGGGTATAGCCTTGGGCGCTTTTTGGGGCTCAAACAGACTTTTGACCTAAACTGAGAAAAATGCAGCCCAAGGCCAAGCAATTGATCAGTGTGCATGGAAAATGGCCCCAATGGTGCAATCGGGCCATGTTGCAGGGGTGGCCCCAGATGGCCCGAACGGTAAGGGTATAGCCTTGCGCGCTTTTTGGGGCTCAAACGGACTTTTGCCCCAAACTGAGAAAAATGCAGCCCAAGGGCAAGCAATTGATCAGTGTGCATGGAAAATGGCCCCAATGGTGCAATCGGGCCATGTTGCAGGGGTGGCCCCAGATGGCCCGAACGGTTAGAGTATAGCCTTGCGCGCTTTTTGGGGCTCAAACAGACTTTTGCCCCAAACAGAGAAAAATGCAGCCCAAGGCCAAGCAATTGATCAGTGTGCATGGAAAATGGCCCCAATGGTGCAATCGGGCCAAGTTGCAGGGGTGGCCCCAGATGGCCCGAACGGTAAGGGTATAGCCTTGCGCGCTTTTTGGGGCTCAAACGGACTTTTGCCCCAAACTGAGAAAAATGCAGCCCAAGGGCAAGCAATTGATCAGTGTGCATGGAAAATGGCCCCAATGGTGCAATTGGGCCATGTTGCAGGGGTGGCCCCAGATGGCCCGAACGGTAAGGGTATAGCCTTGTGCGCTTTTTGGGGCTCAAATGGACTTTTGCCCCAAACTGAGAAAAATGCAGCCCAAGGGCAAGCAATTGATCAGTGTGCATGGAAAATGGCCCCAATGGTGCAATCAAGCCATGTTGCAGGGGTGGCCCTAGATGGCCCGAACGGTAAGGGTATAGCCTTGCGCGCTTTTTGGGGCTCAAACGGACTTTTGCCCCAAACTGAGAAAAATGCGGCCCAAGGGCAAGCAATTGATCAGTGTGCATGGAAAATGGCCCCAATGGTGCAATCGGGCCACGTTGCAGGGGTGGCCCCAGATGGCCCGAACGGTAAGGGTATAGCCTTGCGCGCTTTTTGGGGCTCAAACGGACTTTTGCCCCAAACTGAGAAAAATGCAGCCCAAGGGCAAGCAATTGATCAGTGTGCATGGAAAATGGCCCCAATGGTGCAATCGGGCCATGTTGCAGGGGTGGCCCCAGATGGCCCGAACGGTAAGGGTATAGCCTTGTGCGCTTTTTGGGGCTCAAACGGACTTTTGCCCCAAACTGAGAAAAATGCAGCCCAAGGCTAAGCAATTGATCAGAGTGCATGGAAAATGGCCCCAATGGTGCAATCGGGCCATGTTGCAGGGGTGGCCCCAGATGGCCCGAACGGTAAGGGTATAGCCTTGCGTGCTTTTTGGGGCTCAAACGGAATTTTGCGCCAAACTGAGAAAAATGCATCCCAAGAGCAAGCAATTGATCAGTGTGCATGGAAAATGGCCCCAATGGTGCAATCGGGCCATGTTGCAGGGGTGGCCCCAGATGGCCCGAACACTAAGGGTATAGCCTTGCGCGCTTTTTGGGGCTCAAACGGACTTTTGCCCCAAACTGAGAAAAATGCAGCCCAAGGGCAAGCAATTGATCAGTGTGCATGGAAAATGGCCCCAATGGTGCAATCGGGCCATGTTGCAAGGGTGGCCCCAGATGGCCCGAACGGTTAGGGTATAACCTTGCGCGCTTTTTGGGGCTCAAACGTACTTTTGCAATAAAGTGAGAAAAATGCAGCCCAAGGGCAAGCAATTGATCAGTGTGCATGGAAAATGGCCCCAATGGTGCAATCGGGCCATGTTGCAGGGGTGGCCCCAGATGGCCCGAACGGTAAGGGTATAGCCTTGCGCGCTTTTTGGGGCTCAAACGGACTTTTGCCCCAAACTGAGAAAAATTCAGCCCAAGGGCAAGCAATTGATCAGTGTGCATGGAAAATGGCCCCAATGGTGCAATCGGGCCATGTTGCAGGGGTGGCCCCAGATGGCCCGAACGGTAAGGGTATAGCCTTGCGCGCTTTTTGGGGCTCAAACGAACTTTTGCCCCAAACTGTGAAAAATGCAGCCCAAGGGCAAGCAATTGATAAGTGTGCATGGAAAATGGCCCCAATGGTGCAATCGGTCCATGTTGCAGGGGTGGCCCCAGATGGCCCGACCTTGCGCACTTTTTGGGGCTCAAACGGACTTTTGCCCCAAACTGAGAAAAATGCAGCCCAAGGGCAAGCAATTGATCAGTGTGCATGGAAAATGGCCCCAATGGTGCAATCGGGCCATGTTGCAGGGGTGGCCCTATAGCCTTGCGCGCTTTTTGGGGCTCAAACGGACTTTTGCCCCAAACTGAGAAAAATGCAGCCCAAGGGCAAGCAATTGATCAGTGTGCATGGAAAATGGCCCCAATGGTGCAATCGGGCCATGTTGCAGGGGTGGCCCCAGATGGCCCGAACGGTAAGGGTATAGCCTAGCGCGCTTTTTGGGGCTCAAACGGACTTTTGCCCCAAACTGAGAAAAATGCAGCCCAAGGGCAAGCAATTGATCAGTGTGCATGGAAAATGGCCCCAATGGTGCAGTCGGTCCATGTTGCAGGGGTGGCCCCAGATGGCCCGAACGGTGAGGGTATAGCCTTGCGCGCTTTTTGGGGCTCAAACGGACTTTTGCCCCAAACTGAGAAAAATGCAGCCCAAGGGCAAGCAATTGATCAGTGTGCATGGAAAATGGCCCCAATGGTGCAATCGGGCCATGTTGCAGGGGTGGCCCCAGATGGCCCGAACGGTAAGGGTATAGCCTTGCGCGCTTTTTGGGGCTCAAACGGACTTTTGCCCCAAACTGTGAAAAATGCAGCCGAAGGGCAAGCAATTGATCAGTGTGCATGGAAAATGGCCCCAATGGTGCAATCGGTCCATGTTGCAGGGGTGGCCCCAGATGGCCCGAACGGTAAGGGTATAGCCTTGCGCGCTTTTTGGGGCTCAAACGGACTTTTGCCCCAAACTGAGAAAAATGCAGCCCAAGGGCAAGCAATTCATCAGTGTGCATGGAAAATGGCCCCAATGGTGCAATCGGTCCATGTTGCAGGGGTGGCCCCAGATGGCCCGAACGGTAAGGGTATAGCCTTGCGCGCTTTTTGGGGCTCAAACGGACTTTTGCACCAAACTGAGAAAAATGCAGCCCAAGGGCAAGCAATTGATCAGTGTGCATGGAAAATGGCCCCAATGGTGCAGTCGGTCCATGTTGCAGGGGTGGCCCCAGATGGCCCGAACGGTAAGGGTATAGCCTTGCGCGCTTTTTGGGGCTCAAACGGACTTTTGCCCCAAACTGAGAAAAATGCAGCCCAAGGCCAAGCAATTGTTCAGTGTGCATGGAAAATGGCCCCAATGGTGCAATCGGTCCATGCTGCAGGGGTGGCCCCAGATGGCCCGAACGGTAAGGGTATAGCCTTGCGCGCCTTTTGGGCTCAAACGGACTTTTGCCCCAAACTGAGAAAAATGCAGCCCAAGGGCAAGCAATTGATCAGTGTGCATGGAAAATGGCCCCAATGGTGCAATCGGTCCATGTTGCAGGGGTGGCCCCAGATGGCCCGAACGGTAAGGGTATAGCCTTGCGCGCTTTTTGGGGCTCAAACGGACTTTTGCCCCAAACTGAGAAAAATGCAGCCCAAGGGCAAGCAATTGATCAGTGTGCATGGAAAATGGCCCCAATGGTGCAATCGGGCCATGTTTTAGGGGTGGCCCCAAAATACCCGATAGCCTTGCGCGCTTTTTGGGGCTCAAACGGACTTTTGCACCAAACTGAGAAAAATGCAGCCCAAGGGCAAGCAATTGATCAGTGTGCATGGAAAATGGCCCCAATGGTGCAATCGGTCCATGATGCAGGGGTGGCCCCAGATGGCCCGAACGGTAAGGGTATAGCCTTGCGCGCTTTTTGGGGCTCAAACAGACTTTTGCCCCAAACTGAGAAAAATGCAGCGCAAGGGCAAGCAATTGATCAGTGTGCATGGAAAATGGCCCCAATGGTGCAATCGGGCCATGTTGCAGGGGTGGCCCCTGATGGCCCGAACGGTAAGGTTATACCTTGCGCGCTTTTTGGGGCTCAAACGGACTTTTGCCCCAAACTGAGAAAAATGCAGCCCAAGGGCAAGCAATTGATCAGTGTGCATGGAAAATGGCCCCAATGGTGCAATCGGTCCATGTTGCAGGGGTGGCCCCAGATGGCCCGAACGGTAAGGGTATAGCCTTGCGCGCTTTTTGGGGCTCAAACGGACTTTTGCCCCAAACTGAGAAAAATGCAGCCCAAGGCCAAGCAATTGATCAGTGTGCATGGAAAATGGCCCCAATGTTGCAATCGGTCCATGTTGCAGGGGTGGACCCAGATGGCCCGAACGGTAAGGATATAGCCTAGCGCGCTTTTTGGGGCCCAAACGGACTTTTGCACCAAACTGAGAAAAATGCAGCCCAAGGGCAAGCAATTGATCAGTGTGCATGGAAAATGGCCCCAATGGTGCAATAAGGCCATGTTGCAGGGTGGCCCCAGATGGCCCGAACGGTAAGGGTATAGCCTTGCGCGCTTTTTGGGGCTCAAACGGACTTTTGCCCCAAACTGAGAAAAATGCAGCCCAAGGGCAAGCAATTGATCAGTGTGCATGGAAAATGGCCCCAATGGTGCAATCAGTCCATGTTGCAGGGGTGGCCCCAGATGGCCCGAACGGTAAGGGTATAGCCTTGCGCGCTTTTTGGGGCTCAAACGGACTTTTGCCCCAAACTGAGGAAAATGCAGCTGAAGGGCAAGCAATTGATCAGTGTGCATGGAAAATGGCCCCAATGGTGCAATCGGTCCATGTTGCAGGGGTGGCCCCAGATGGCCCGAACGGTAAGGGTATAGTCTTGCTCGCTTTTTGGGGCTCAAACGGACTTTTGCCCCAAACTGAGAAAAATGCAGCCCAAGGGCAAGCAATTGATCAGTGTGCATGGAAAATGGCCCCAATGGTGCAATCAGTCCATGTTGCAGGGGTGGCCCCAGATGGCCCGAACGGTAAGGGTATAGCCTTGCGCGCTTTTTGGGGCTCAAACGGACTTTTGCCCCAAACTGAGAAAAATGCAGCCCAAGGGCAAGCAATTGATCAGTGTGCATGGAAAATGGCCCCAACAGTGCAATGAGGCCATGTTGCAGGGGTGGCCCCAGATGGCCCGAACGGTAAGGATATAGCCTTGCGCGCTTTTTGGGGCTCAAACGGACTTTTGCCCCAAACTGAGAAAAATGCAGCCCAAGGGCAAGCAATTGATCAGTGTGCATGGAAAATGGCCCCAATGGTGAAATAAGGCCATGTTGCAGGGGTGGCCCCAGATGGCCCGAACGGTAAGGGTATAGCCTTGCGCGCTTTTTGGGGCTCAAACGGACTTTTGCCCCAAACTGAGAAAAATGCAGCCCAAGGGCAAGCAATTGATCAGTGTGCATGGAAAATGGCCCCAATGGTGCAATCGGGCCATGTTGCAGGGGTGGCCCCAGATGGCCCGAACGGTAAGGGTATAGCCTTACTCGCTTTTTGGGGCTCAAACGGACTTTTGCCCCAAACTGAGAAAAATGCAGCCCAAGGCCAAGCAATTGATCAGTGTGCATGGAAAATGGCCCCAATGGTGCAATCGGGCCATGTTGCAGGTGTGGCCCCAGATGGCCCGAACGGTAAGGGTATAGCCTTGCGCGCTTTTTGGGGCTCAAACGGACTTTTGCCCCAAACTGAGAAAAATGCAGCCCAAGGGCAAGCAATTGATCAGTGTGCATGGAAAATGGCCCCAATGGTGCAATCGGGCCATGTTGCAGGGGTGGCCCCAGATGGCCCGAACGGTAAGGATATAGCCTAGCGCGCTTTTTGGGGCTCAAACGGACTTTTGCCCCAAACTGAGAAAAATGCAGCCCAAGGGCAAGCAATTGATCAGTGTCCATGGAAAATGGCCCCAATGATGAAATAAGGCCATGTTGCAGGGGTGGCCCCAGATGCCCCGAACGGTAAGGGTATAGCCTTGCGCGCTTTTTGGGGCTCAAACGGACTTTTTCCCCAAACTGAGAAAAATGCAGCCCAAGGCCAAGCAATTGATCAGTGTGCATGGAAAATGGCCCCAATGGTGCAATCAGGCCATGTTGCAGGGGTGGCCCCAGATGGCCCGAACGGTAAGGGTATAGCCTTGCGCGCTTTTTGGGGCTCAAACGGACTTTCGCCCCAAACTGAGAAAAATGCAGCCCAAGGGCAAGCAATTGATCAGTGTGCACGGAAAATGGCCCCAATGGTGCAATCGGACCATGTTGCAGGGGTGGCCCCCGATGGCCCGAACGGTAAGGGTATAGCCTTGCGCCCTTTATGGGGCTCAAACGGACTTTTGCCCCAAACTGAGAAAAATGCAGCCCAAGGGCAAGCAATTGATCAGTGTGCATGGAAAATGGCCCCAATGGTGCAATCGGGCCATGTTACAGGGGTGGCCCCAGATGGCCCGAACGGTAAGGGTATAGCCTTGCGCGCTTTTTGGGGTCAAACGGACTTTTGCCCCAAACTGAGAAAAATGCAGCCCAAGGGCAAGCAATTGATCAGTGTGCATGGAAAATGGCCCCAATGGTGCAATCGGGCCATGTTGCAGGGGTGGCCCCAGATGGCCCGAACGGTAAGGGTATAGCCTTGCGCGCTTTTTGGGGCTCAAACGGACTTTTGCCCCAAACTGAGAAAAATGCAGCCCAAGGGCAAGCAATTGATCAGTGTGCATGGAAAATGGCCCCAATGGTGCAATCGGGCCATGTTGCAGGGGTGGCCCCAGATGGCCCGAACGGTAAGGGTATAGCCTTGCGCGCTTTTTGGGGCTCAAACGGACTTTTGCCCCAAACTGAGGAAAATGCAGCCCAAGGGCAAGCAATTGATCAGTGTGCATGGAAAATGGCCCCAATGGTGCAATCGGGCCATGTTGCAGGGGTGGCCCCAGCTGGCCCGAACGGTAAAGGTATAGCCTTGCGTGCTTTTTGGGGCTCAAACGGACTTTTGCCCCAAACTGAGAAAAATGCAGCCCAAGGGCAAGCAATTGATCAGTGTGCATGGAAAATGGCCCCAATGGTGCAATCGGGCCATGTTGCAGGGGTGGCCCCAGATGGCCCGAACGGTAAGGGTATAGCCTTGCGCGCTTTTTGGGGCTCAAACGGACTTTTGCCCCAAACTGAGAAAAATGCAGCCCAAGGGCAAGCAATTGATCAGTGTGCATGGAAAATGGCCCCAATGGTGCAATCGGGCCATGTTGCAGGGGTGGCCCCAGATGGCCCGAACGGTAAGGGTATAGCCTTGCGCGCTTTTTGGGGCTCAAACGGACTTTTGCCCCAAACTGAGAAAAATGCAGCCCAAGGGCAAGCAATTGATCAGTGTGCATGGAAAATGGCCCCAATGGTGCAATCGGGCCATGTTGCAGGGGTGGCCCCAGATGGCCCGAACGGTAAGGGTATAGCCTTGCGCGCTTTTTGGGGCTCAAACGGACTTTTGCCCCAAACTGAGAAAAATGCAGCCCAAGGGCAAGCAATTGATCAGTGTGCATGGAAAATGGCCCCAATGGTGCAATCGGGCCATGTTGCAGGGGTGGCCCCAGATGGCCCGAACGGTAAGGGTATAGCCTTGCGCGCTTTTTGGGGCTCAAACGGACTTTTGCCCCAAACTGAGAAAAATGCAGCCCAAGGGCAAGCAATTGATCAGTGTGCATGGAAATTGCCCCAATGGTGCAATCGGGCCATGTTGCAAGGGTGGCCCCAGATGGCCCGAACGGTAAGGGTATAGCCTTGCGCGCTTTTTGGGGCTCAAACGGACTTTTGCCCCAAACTGAGAAAAATACAGCCCAAGGGCAAGCAATTGATCAGTGTGCATGGAAAATGGCCCCAATGGTGCAATCGGGCCATGTTGCAGGGGTGGCCCCAGATGGCCCGAACGGTAAGGGTATAGCCTTGCGCGCTTTTTGGGGCTCAAACGGACTTTTGCCCCAAACTGAGAAAAATGCAGCCCAAGGGCAAGCAATTGATCAGTGTGCATGGAAAATGGCCCCAATGGTGCAATCGGGCCATGTTGCAGGGGTGGCCCCAGATGGCCCGAACGGTAAGGGTATAGCCTTACGCGCTTTTTGGGGCTCAAACGGACTTTTGCCCCAAACTGAGAAAAATGCACCCCAAGGGCAAGCAATTGATCAGTGTGCATGGAAAATGGCCCCAATGGTGCAATCGGACCATGTTGCAGGGGTGGCCCCAGATGGCCTGAACGGTAAGGGTATAGCCTTGCGCGCTTTTTGGGGCTCAAACGGACTTTTGCCCCAAACTGAGAAAAATGCATCCCAAGGGCAAGCAATTGATCAGTGTGCATGGAAAATGGCCCCAATGGTGCAATCGGGCCATGTTGCAGGGGTGGCCCCAGATGGCCCGAACGGTAAGGGTATAGCCTTGCGCGCTTTTTGGGGCTCAAACGGACTTTTGCCCCAAACTGAGAAAAATGCAGCCCAAGGGCAAGCAATTGATCAGTGTGCATGGAAAATGGCCCCAATGGTGCAATCGAGCCATGTTGCAGGGGTGGCCCCAGATGGCCCGAACGGTAAGGGTATAGCCTTGCGCGCTTTTTGGGGCTCAAACGGACTTTTGCCCCAAACTGAGAAAAATGCAGCCCAAGGGCAAGCAATTGATCAGTGTGCATGGAAAATGGCCCCAATGGTGCAATCGGGCCATGTTGCAGGGGTGGCCCCAAATGGCCCGAACGGTAAGGGTATAGCCTTGCGCGCTTTTTGGGGCTCAAACAGACTTTTGCCCCAAACTGAGAAATATGCAGCCCAAGGGCAAGCAATTGATCAGTGTGCATGGAAAATGGCCCCAATGGTGCAATCGGGCCATGTTGCAGGGGTGGCCCCAAATGGCCCGAACGGTAAGGGTATAGCCTTGCGCGCTTTTTGGGGCTCAAAGGGACTTTTGCCCCAAACTGAGGAAAATGCAGCCCAAGGGCAAGCAATTGATCAGTGTGCATGGAAAATGGCCCCAATGGTGCAATCGGGCCATGTTGCAGGGGTGGCCCCAGATGGCCCGAACGGTAAGGGTATAGCCTTGCGCGCTTTTTGGGGCTCAAACGGACTTTTGCCCCAAACTGAGAAAAATGCAGCCCAAGGGCAAGCAATTGATCAGTGTGCATGGAAAATGGCCCCAATGGTGCAATCGGGCCATGTTGCAGGGGTGGCCCCAGATGGCCCGAACGGTAAGGGTATAGCCTTGCGCGCTTTTTGGGGCTCAAACGGACTTTTGCCCCAAACTGAGAAAAATGCAGCCCAATGGCAAGCAATTGATCAGTGTGCATGGAAAATGGCCCCAATGGTGCAATCGGGCCATGTTGCAGGGGTGGCCCCAGATGGCCCGAACGGTAAGGGTATAGCCTTGCGCGCTTTTTAGGGCTCAAACGGACTTTTGCCCCAAACTGAGAAAAATGCAGCCCAAGGGCAAGCAATTGATCAGTGTGCATGGAAAATGGCCCCAATGGTGCAATCGGGCCATGTTGCAGGGGTGGCCCCAGATGGCCCGAACGGAAAGGGTATAGCCTTGCGCGCTTTTTGGGGCTCAAACGGACTTTTGCCCCAAACTGAGAAAAATGCAGCCCAAGGGCAAGCAATTGATCAGTGTGCATGGAAAATGGCCCCAATGGTGCAATCGGGCCACGTTGCAGGGGTGGCCCCAGATGGCCCGAACGGTAAGGGTATAGCCTTGCGCGCTTTTTGGGGCTCAAACGGACTTTTGCCCCAAACTGAGGAAAATGCAGCCCAAGGGCAAGCAATTGATCAGTGTGCATGGAAAATGGCCCCAATGGTGCAATCGGGCCACGTTGCAGGGGTGGCCCCAGATGGCCCGAACGGTAAGGGTATAGCCTTGCGCGCTTTTTGGGGCTCAAACGGACTTTTGCCCCAAACTGAGGAAAATGCAGCCCAAGGGCAAGCAATTGATCAGTGTGCATGGAAAATGGCCCCAATGGTGCAATCGGGCCACGTTGCAGGGGTGGCCCCAGATGGCCCGAACGGTAAGGGTATAGCCTTGCGCGCTTTTTGGGGCTCAAACGGACTTTTGCCCCAAACTGAGGAAAATGCAGCCCAAGGGCAAGCAATTGATCAGTGTGCATGGAAAATGGCCCCAATGGTGCAATCGGGCCACGTTGCAGGGGTGGCCCCAGATGGCCCGAACGGTAAGGGTATAGCCTTGCGCGCTTTTTGGGGCTCAAACGGACTTTTGCCCCAAACTGAGGAAAATGCAGCCCAAGGGCAAGCAATTGATCAGTGTGCATGGAAAATGGCCCCAATGGTGCAATCGGGCCACGTTGCAGGGGTGTCCCCAGATGGCCCGAACGGTAAGGGTATAGCCTTGCGCGCTTTTTGGGGCTCAAACGGACTTTTGCCCCAAACTGAGGAAAATGCAGCCCAAGGGCAAGCAATTGATCAGTGTGCATGGAAAATGGCCCCAATGGTGCAATGGGGCCACGTTGCAGGGGTGGCCCCAGATGGCCCGAACGGTAAGGGTATAGCCTTGCGCGCTTTTTGGGGCTCAAACGGACTTTTGCCCCAAACTGAGGAAAATGCAGCCCAAGGGCAAGCAATTGATCAGTGTGCATGGAAAATGGCCCCAATGGTGCAATCGGGCCACGTTGCAGGGGTGGCCCCAGATAGCCCGAACGGTAAGGGTATAGCCTTGCGCGCTTTTTGGGGCTCAAACGGACTTTTGCCCCAAACTGAGGAAAATGCAGCCCAAGGGTAAGCAATTGATCAGTGTGCATGGAAAATGGCCCCAATGGTGCAATCGGGCCACGTTGCAGGGGTGGCCCCAGATGGCCCGAACGGTAAGGGTATAGCCTTGCGCGCTTTTTGGGGCTCAAACGGACTTTTGCCCCAAACTGAGGAAAATGCAGCCCAAGGGCAAGCAATTGATCAGTGTGCATGGAAAATGGCCCCAATGGTGCAATCGGGCCATGTTGCAGGGGTGGCCCCAGATGGCCCGAACGGTAAGGGTATAGCCTTGCGCGCTTTTTGGGGCTCAAACGGACTTTTGCCCCAAACTGAGGAAAATGCAGCCCAAGGGCAAGTAATTGATCAGTGTGCATGGAAAATGGCCCCAATGGTGCAATCGGGCCACGTTGCAGGGGTGTCCCCAGATGGCCCGAACGGTAAGGGTATAGCCTTGCGCGCTTTTTGGGGCTCAAACGGACTTTTGCCCCAAACTGAGGAAAATGCAGCCCAAGGGCAAGCAATTGATCAGTGTGCATGGAAAATGGCCCCAATGGTGCAATGGGGCCACGTTGCAGGGGTGGCCCCAGATGGCCCGAACGGTAAGGGTATAGCCTTGCGCGCTTTTTGGGGCTCAAACGGACTTTTGCCCCAAACTGAGGAAAATGCAGCCCAAGGGCAAGCAATTGATCAGTGTGCATGGAAAATGGCCCCAATGGTGCAATCGGGCCACGTTGCAGGGGTGGCCCCAGATAGCCCGAACGGTAAGGGTATAGCCTTGCGCGCTTTTTGGGGCTCAAACGGACTTTTGCCCCAAACTGAGGAAAATGCAGCCCAAGGGTAAGCAATTGATCAGTG
Source organism: Macrobrachium rosenbergii (assembly GCA_039081455.1). Classification (NCBI taxonomy): domain Eukaryota; kingdom Metazoa; phylum Arthropoda; class Malacostraca; order Decapoda; family Palaemonidae; genus Macrobrachium; species Macrobrachium rosenbergii. The sequence goes on from JANJGK010000052.1 coordinate 77,554, forward strand.
TGCATGGAAAATGGCCCCAATGGTGCAATCGGGCCACGTTGCAGGGGTGGCCCCTGATGGCCCGAACGGTAAGGGTATAGCCTTGCGCGCTTTTTGGGGCTCAAACGGACTTTTGCCCCAAACTGAGGAAAATGCAGCCCAAGGGCAAGCAATTGATCAGTGTGCATGGAAAATGGCCCCAATGGTGCAATCGGGCCATGTTGCAGGGGTGGCCCCAGATGGCCCGAACGGTAAGGGTATAGCCTTGCGCGCTTTTTGGGGCTCAAACGGACTTTTGCCCCAAACTGAGGAAAATGCAGCCCAAGGGCAAGCAATTGATCAGTGTGCATGGAAAATGGCCCCAATGGTGCAATCGGGCCATGTTGCAGGGGTGGCCCCAGATGGCCCGAACGGTAAGGGTATAGCCTTGCGCGCTTTTTGGGGCTCAAACGGACTTTTGCCCCAAACTGAGGAAAATGCAGCCCAAGGGCAAGCAATTGATCAGTGTGCATGGAAAATGGCCCCAATGGTGCAATCGGGCCATGTTGCAGGGGTGGCCCCAGATGGCCCGAACGGTAAGGGTATAGCCTTGCGCGCTTTTTGGGGCTCAAACGGACTTTTGCCCCAAACTGAGGAAAATGCAGCCCAAGGGCAAGCAATTGATCAGTGTGCATGGAAAATGGCCCCAATGGTGCAATCGGGCCATGTTGCAGGGGTGGCCCCAGATGGCCCGAACGGTAAGGGTATAGCCTTGCGCGCTTTTTGGGGCTCAAACGGACTTTTGCCCCAAACTGAGAAAAATGCAGCCCAAGGGCAAGCAATTGATCAGTGTGCATGGAAAATGGCCCCAATGGTGCAATCGGGCCATGTTGCAGGGGTGGCCCCAGATGGCCCGAACGGTAAGGGTATAGCCTTGCGCGCTTTTTGGGGCTCAAACGGACTTTTGCCCCAAACTGAGAAAAATGCAGCCCAAGGGCAAGCAATTGATCAGTGTGCATGGAAAATGGCCCCAATGGTGCAATGGGGCCATGTTGCAGGGGTGGCCCCAGATGGCCCGAACGGTAAGGGTATAGCCTTGCGCGCTTTGTGGGGCTCAAACGGACTTTTGCCCCAAACTGAGAAAAATGCATCCCAAGGGCAAGCAATTGATCAGTGTGCATGGAAAATGGCCCCAATGGTGCAATGGGGCCATGTTGCAGGGGTGGCCCCAGATGGCCCGAACGGTAAGGGTATAGGCTTGCGCGCTTTTTGGGGCTCAAACGGACATTGCCCCAAACTGAGAAAAATGCAGCCCAGGGGCAAGCAATTGATCAGTGTGCATGGAAAATGGCCCCAATGGTGCAATCGGGCCATGTTGCAGGGGTGGCCCCAGATGGCCCGAACGGTTAGGGTATAGCCTTGCGCGCTTTTTGGGGCTCAAACGGACTTTTGCCCCAAACTGAGAAAAATGCAGCCCAGGGGCAAGCAATTGATCAGTGTGCATGGAAAATGGCCCCAATGGTGCAATCGGGCCATGTTGCAGGGGTGGCCCCAGATGGCCCGAACGGTAAGGGTATAGCCTTGCGCGCTTTTTGGGGCTCAAACGGACTTTTGCCCCAAACTGAGAAAAATGCAGCCCAAGGGCAAGCAATTGATCAGTGTGCATGGAAAATGGCCCCAATGGTGCAATCGGGCCATGTTGCAGGGGTGGCCCCAGATGGCCCGATTGGTAAGGGTATAGCCTTGCGCGCTTTTTGGGGCTCAAACGGACTTTTGCCCCAAACTGAGAAAAATGCAGCCCAAGGGCAAGCAATTGATCAGTGTGCATGGAAAATGGCCCCAATGGTGCAATCGGGCCATGTTGCAGGGGTGGCCCCAGATGGCCCGAACGGTAAGGGTATAGCCTTGCGTGCTTTTTGGGGCTCAAACGGACTTTTGCCCCAAACTGAGAAAAATGCAGCCCAAGGGCAAGCAATTGATCAGTGTGCATGGAAAATGGCCCCAATGGTGCAATCGGGCCATGTTGCAGGGGTGGCCCCAGATGGCCCGAACGGTAAGGGTATAGCCTTGCGCGCTTTTTGGGGCTCAAACGGACTTTTGCCCCAAACTGAGAAAAATGCAGCCCAAGGGCAAGCAATTGATCAGTGTGCATGGAAAATGGCCCCAATGGTGCAATCGGGCCATGTTGCAGGGGTGGCCCCAGATGGCCCGAACGGTAAGGGTATAGCCTTGCGCGCTTTTTGGGGCTCAAACGGACTTTTGCCCGAAACTGAGAAAAATGCAGCCCAAGGGCAAGCAATTGATCAGTGTGCATGGAAAATGGCCCCAATGGTGCAATCGGGCCATGTTGCAGGGGTGGCCCCAGATGGCCCGAACGGTAAGGGTATAGCCTTGCGCGCTTTTTGGGGCTCAAACGGACTTTTGCCCCAAACTGAGAAAAATGCAGCCCAGGGGCAAGCAATTGATCAGTGTGCATGGAAAATGGCCCCAATGGTGCAATCGGGCCATGTTGCAGGGGTGGCCCCAGATAGCCCGAACGGTAAGGGTATAGCCTTGCGCGCTTTTTGGGGCTCAAACGGACTTTTGCCCCAAACTGAGAAAAATGCAGCCCAAGGGCAAGCAATTGATCAGTGTGCATGGAAAATGGCCCCAATGGTGCAATCGGGCCATGTTGCAGGGGTGGCCCCAGATGGCCCGAACGGTAAGGGTATAGGGCTCAAACGGACTTTTGCCCCAAACTGAGAAAAATGCAGCCCAAGGGCAAGCAATTGATCAGTGTGCATGGAAAATGGCCCCAATGGTGCAATCGGGCCATGTTGCAGGGGTGGCCCCAGATGGCCCGAACGGTAAGGGTATAGCCTTGCGCGCTTTTTGGGGCTCAAACGGACTTTTCCCCCAAACTGAGAATAATGCAGCCCAAGAGCAAGCAATTGATCAGTGTGCATGGAAAATGGCCCCAATGGTGCAATCGGGCCATGTTGCAGGGGTGGCCCCAGATGGCCCGAACGGTAAGGGTATAGCCTTGCGCGCTTTTTGGGGCTCAAACAGACTTTTGCCCCAAACTGAGAAAAATGCAACCCAAGGGCAAGCAATTGATCAGTGTGCATGGAAAATGGCCCCAATGGTGCAATCGGGCCATGTTGCAGGGGTGGCCCCAGATGGCCCGAACGGTGAGGGTATAGCCTTGCGCGCTTTTTGGGGCTCAAACGGACTTTTGCCCCAAACTGAGAAAAATGCAGCCCAAGGGCAAGCAATTGATCAGTGTGCATGGAAAATGGCCCCAGTGGTGCAATCGGGCCATGTTGCAGGGGTGGCCCCAGATGGCCCGAACGGTAAGGGTATAGCCTTGCGCGCTTTTTGGGGCTCAAACGGACTTTTGCCCCAAACTGAGAAAAATGCAGCCCAAGGGCAAGGAATTCATCAGTGTGCATGGAAAATGGCCCCAATGGTGCAATCGGGCCATGTTGCAGGGGTGGCCCCAGATGGCCCGAACGGTAAGGGTATAGCCTTGCGCGCTTTTTGGGGCTCAAACGGACTTTTGCCCCAAACTGAGAAAAATGCAGCCCAAGGGCAAGCAATTGATCAGTGTGCATGGAAAATGGCCCCAATGGTGCAATCGGGCCATGTTGCAGGGGTGGCCCCAGATGGCCCGAACGGTAAGGGTATAGCCTTGCGCGCTTTTTGGGGCTCAAACGGACTTTTGCCCCAAAATGAGAAAAATGCAGCCCAAGGGCAAGCAATTGATCAGTGTGCATGGAAAATGGCCCCAATGGTGCAATCGGGCCATGTTGCAGGGGTGGCCCCAGATGGCCCGAACGGTATGGGTATAGCCTTGCGCGCTTTTTGGGGCTCAAACGGACTTTTGCCCCAAACTGAGAAAAATGCAGCCCAAGGGCAAGCAATTGATCAGTGTGCATGGAAAATGGCCCCAATGGTGCAATCGGGCCATGTTGCAGGGGTGGCCCCAGATGGCCCGAACGGTAAGGGTATAGCCTTACGCGCTTTTTGGGGCTCAAACGGACTTTTGCCCGAAACTGAGAAAAATGCAGCCCAAGGGCAAGCAATTGATCAGTGTGCATGGAAAATGGCCCCAATGGTGCAATCGGGCCATGTTGCAGGGGTGGCCCCAGATGGCCCGAACGGTAAGGGTATAGCCTTGCGCGCTTTTTGGGGCTCAAACGGACTTTTGCCCCAAACTGAGAAAAATGCAGCCCAAGGGCAAGCAATTGATCAGTGTGCATGGAAAACGGCCCCAGTGGTGCAATCGGGCCATGTTGCAGGGGTGGCCCCAGATGGCCCGAACGGTAAGGGTATAGCCTTGCGCGCTTTTTGGGGCTCAAACGGACTTTTGCCCCAAACTGAGAAAAATGCAGCCCAAGGGCAAGCAATTGATCAGTGTGCATGGAAAACGGCCCCAGTGGTGCAATCGGGCCATGTTTCAGGGGTGGCCCCAGATGGCCCGAACGGTAAGGGTATAGCCTTGCGCGCTTTTTGGGGCTCAAACGGACTTTTGCCCCAAACTGAGAAAAATGCAGCCCAAGGGCAAGCAATTGATCAGTGTGCATGGAAAATGGCCCCAATGGTGCAATCGGGCCATGTTGCAGGGGTGACCAAAGATGGCCCGAACGGTTAGGGTATAGCCTTGCGCGGTTTTTGGGACTCAAACGGACTTTTGCCCCAAACTGAGAAAAATGCAGCCCAAGGGCAAGCAATTGATCAGTGTGCATGGAAAATGGCCCCAATGGTGCAATCGGGCCATGTTGCAGGGGTGGCCCCAGATGGCCCGAACGGTTAGGGTATAGCCTTGCGCGGTTTTTGGGACTCAAACGGACTTTTGCCCCAAACTGAGAAAAATGCAGCCCAAGGGCAAGCAATTGATCAGTGTGCATAGAAAATGGCCCCAGTGGTGCAATCGGACCATGTTGCAGGGGTGGCCCCAGATGGCCCGAACGGTAAGGTTATAGCCTTGCGCGCTTTTTGGGGCTCAAACGGACTTTTGCCCCAAACTGAGAAAAATGCAGCCCAAGGGCAAGCAATTGATCAGTGTGCATGGAAAATGGCCCCAGTGGTGCAATCGGGCCATGTTGCAGGGGTGGCCCCAGATGGCCCGAACGGTAAGGGTATAGCCTTGCGCGCTTTTTGGGGCTCAAACGGACTTTTGCCCCAAACTGAGGAAAATGCAGCCCAAGGGCAAGCAATTGATCAGTGTGCATGGAAAATGGTACCAGTGGTGCAATCGGGCCATGTTGCAGGGGTGGCCCCAGATGACCCGAACGGTAAGGGTATAGCCTTGCGTGCTTTTTGGGGCTCAAACGGACTTTTGCCCCAAACTGAGAAAAATGCAGCCCAAGAGCAAGCAATTGATCAGTGTGCATGGAAAATGGCCCCAATGGTGCAATCGGGCCATGTTGCAGGGGTGGCCCCAGATGGCCCGAACGGTAAGGGTATAGCCTTGCTCGCTTTTTGGGGCTCAAACGGACTTTTGCCCCAAACTGAGAAAAATGCAGCCCAAGGGCAAGCAATTGATCAGTGTGCATGGAAAATGGCCCCAATGGTGCAATCGGGCCATGTTGCAGGGGTGGCCCCAGATGGCCCAAACGGTAAGGGTATAGCCTTGCGCGCTTTTTGGGGCTCAAACGGACTTTTGCCCGAAACTGAGAAAAATGCAGCCCAAGGGCAAGCAATTGATCAGTGTGCATGGAAAATGGCCCCAATGGTGCAATCGGGCCATGTTGCAGGGGTGGCCCCAGATGGCCCGAACGGTAAGGGTATAGCCTTGCGCGCTTTTTGGGGCTCAAACGGACTTTTGCCCCAAACTGAGAAAAATGCAGCCCAAGGGCAAGCAATTGATCAGGGTGCATGGAAAATGGCCCCAATGGTGTAATCGGGCCATGTTGCAGGGGTGGCCCCAGATGGCTCGAACGGTAAGGGTATAGCCTTGCGCGCTTTTTGGGGCTCAAACGGACTTTTGCCCCAAACTGAGAAAAATGCAGCCCAAGGGCAAGCAATTGATCAGTGTGCATGGAAAATGGCCCCAATGGTGCAATCGGGCCATGTTGCAGGGGTGGCCCCAGATGACCCGAACGGTAAGGGTATAGCCTTGCGCGCTTTTTGGGGCTCAAACGGACTTTTGCCCCAAACTGAGAAAAATGCAGCCCAAGGGCAAGCAATTGATCAGTGTGCATGGAAAATGGCCCCAATGGTGCAATGGGGCTATGTTGCAGGGGTGGCCGCAGATGGCCCGAACGGTAAGGGTATAGCCTTGCGCGCTTTTTGGGGCTCAAACGGACTTTTGCCCCAAACTGAGAAAAATGCAGCCCAAGGGCAAGCAATTGATCAGTGTGCATGGAAAATGGCCCCAATGGTGCAATCGGGCCATGTTGCAGGGGTGGCCCCAGATGGCCCGAACGGTAAGGGTATAGCCTTGCGCGCTTTTTGTGGCTCAAACGGACTTTTGCCCCAAACTGAGAAAAATGCAGCCCAAGGGCAAGCAATTGATCAGTGTGCATGGAAAATGGCCCCAATGGTGCAATCGGGCCATGTTGCAGGGGTGGCCCCAGATGGCCCGAACGGTAAGGGTATAGCCTTGCGCGCTTTTTGGGGCTCAAACGGACTTTTGCCCCAAACTGAGAAAAATGCAGCCCAAGGGCAAGCAATTGATCAGTGTGCATGGAAAATGGCCCCAATGGTGCAATCGGGCCATGTTGCAGGGGTGGCCCCAGATGGCCCGAACGGTAAGGGTATAGCCTTGCGCGCTTTTTGGGGCTCAAACGGACTTTTGCCCCAAACTGAGAAAAATGCAGCCCAGGGGCAAGCAATTGATCAGTGTGCATGGAAAATGGCCCCAATGGTGCAATCGGGCCATGTTGCAGGGGTGGCCCCAGATGGCCCGAACGGTAAGGGGATAGCCTTGCGCGCTTTTTGGGGCTCAAACGGACTTTTGCCCCAAACTGAGAAAAATGCAGCCCAAGGGCAAGCAATTGATCAGTGTGCATGGAAAATGGCCCCAATGGTGCAATCGGGCCATGTTGCAGGGGTGGCCCCAGATGGCCCGAACGGTAAGGATATAGCCTTGCGCGCTTTTTGGGGCTCAAACGGACTTTTGCCCCAAACTGAGAAAAATGCAGCCCAAGGGCAAGCAATTGATCAGTGTGCATGGAAATTGCCCCAATGGTGCAATCGGGCCATGTTGCAAGGGTGGCCCCAGATGGCCCGAACGGTAAGGGTATAGCCTTGCGCGCTTTTTGGGGCTCAAACGGACTTTTGCCCCAAACTGAGAAAAATGCAGCCCAAGGGCAAGCAATTGATCAGTGTGCATGGAAAATGGCCCCAATGGTGCAATCGGGCCATGTTGCAGGGGTGGCCCCAGATGGCCCGAACGGTAAGGGTATAGCCTTGCGCGCTTTTTGGGGCTCAAACGGACTTTTGCCCCAAACTGAGAAAAATGCATCCCAAGGGCAAGCAATTGATCAGTGTGCATGGAAAATGGCCCCAATGGTGCAATCGGGCCATGTTGCAGGGGTGGCCCCAGATGGCCCGAACGGTAAGGGTATAGCCTTGCGCGCTTTTTGGGGCTCAAACGGACTTTTGCCCCAAACTGAGAAAAATGCAGCCCAAGGGCAAGCAATTGATCAGTGTGCATGGAAAATGGCCCCAATGGTGCAATCGAGCCATGTTGCAGGGGTGGCCCCAGATGGCCCGAACGGTAAGGGTATAGCCTTGCGCGCTTTTTGGGGCTCAAACGGACTTTTGCCCCAAACTGAGAAAAATGTAGCCCAAGGGCAAGCAATTGATCAGTGTGCATGGAAAATGGCCCCAATGGTGCAATCGGGCCATGTTGCAGGGGTGGCCCCAAATGGCCCGAACGGTAAGGGTATAGCCTTGCGCGCTTTTTGGGGCTCAAACAGACTTTTGCCCCAAACTGAGAAATATGCAGCCCAAGGGCAAGCAATTGATCAGTGTGCATGGAAAATGGCCCCAATGGTGCATTCGGGCCATGTTGCAGGGGTGGCCCCAAATGGCCCGAACGGTAAGGGTATAGCCTTGCGCGCTTTTTGGGGCTCAAAGGGACTTTTGCCCCAAACTGAGGAAAATGCAGCCCAAGGGCAAGCAATTGATCAGTGTGCATGGAAAATGGCCCCAATGGTGCAATCGGGCCACGTTGCAGGGGTGGCCCGAGATGGCCCGAACGGTAAGGGTATAGACTTGCGCGCTTTTTGGGGCTCAAACGGACTTTTGCCCCAAACTGAGAAAAATGCAGCCCAAGGGCAAGCAATTGATCAGTGTGCATGGAAAAAGGCCCCAATGGTGCAATCGGGCCACGTTGCAGGGGTGGCCCCAGATGGCCCGAACGGTAAGGGTATAGCCTTGCGCGCTTTTTGGGGCTCAAACGGACTTTTGCCCCAAACTGAGGAAAATGCAGCCCAAGGGCAAGCAATTGATCAGTGTGCATGGAAAATGGCCCCAGTGGTGCAATCGGGCCACGTTGCAGGGGTGGCCCCAGATGGCCCGAACGGTAAGGGTATAGCCTTGCGCGCTTTTTGGGGCTCAAACGGACTTTTGCCCCAAACTGAGGAAAATGCAGCCCAAGGGCAAGCAATTGATCAGTGTGCATGGAAAATGGCCCCAATGGTGCAATCGGGCCATGTTGCAGGGGTGGCCCCAGATGGCCCGAACGGAAAGGGTATAGCCTTGCGCGCTTTTTGGGGCTCAAACGGACTTTTGCCCCAAACTGAGAAAAATGCAGCCCAAGGGCAAGCAATTGATCAGTGTGCATGGAAAATGGCCCCAATGGTGCAATCGGGCCATGTTGCAGGGGTGGCCCCAGATGGCCCGAACGGTAAGGGTATAGCCTTGCGCGCTTTTTGGGGCTCAAACGGACTTTTGCCCCAAACTGAGAAAAATGCAGCCCAAGGGCAAGCAATTGATCAGTGTGCATGGTAAATGGCCCCAATGGTGCAATCGGGCCATGTTGCAGGGGTGGCCCCAGATGGCCCGAACGGTAAGGGTATAGCCTTGCGCGCTTTTTGGGGCTCAAACAGACTTTTGCCCCAAACTGAGAAAAATGCAGCCCAAGGGCAAGCAATTGATCAGTGTGCATGGAAAATGGCCCCAATGGTGCAATCGGGCCATGTTGCAGGGGTGGCCCCAGATGGCCCGAACGGTAAGGGTATAGCCTTGCGCGCTTTTTGGGGCTCAAACGGACTTTTGCCCCAAACTGAGAAAAATGCAGCCCAAGGGCAAGCAATTGATCAGTGTGCATGGAAAATGGCCCCAATGGTGCAATCGGGCCATGTTGCAGGGGTGGCCCCAGATGGCCCGAACGGTAAGGGTATAGCCTTGCGCGCTTTTTGGGGCTCAAACGGACTTTTGCCCCAAACTGAGGAAAATGCAGCCCAAGGGCAAGCAATTGATCAGTGTGCATGGAAAATGGCCCCAATGGTGCAATCGGGCCATGTTGCAGGGGTGGCCCCAGATGGCCCGAACGGTAAGGATATAGCCTTGCGTGCTTTTTGGGGCTCCAACGGACTTTTGCCCCAAACTGAGGAAAATGCAGCCCAAGGGCAAGCAATTGATCAGTGTGCATGGAAAATGGCCCCAATGGTGCAATCGGGCCACGTTGCAGGGGTGGCCCCAGATGGCCCGAACGGTAAGGGTATAGCCTTGCGCGCTTTTTGGGCTCAAACGGACTTTTGCCCCAAACTGAGGAAAATGCAGCCCAAGGGCAAGCAATTGATCAGTGTGCATGGAAAATGGCCCCAATGGTGCAATCGGGCCACGTTGCAGGGGTGGCCCCAGATGGACCGAACGGTAAGGGTATAGCCTTGCGCGCTTTTTGGGGCTCAAACGGACTTTTGCCCCAAAATGAGGAAAATGCAGCCCAAGGGCAAGCAATTGATCAGTGTGCATGGAAAATGGCCCCAATGGTGCAATCGGGCCACGTTGCAGGGGTGGCCCCAGATGGCCCGAACGGTAAGGGTATAGCCTTGCGCGCTTTTTGGGGCTCAAACGGACTTTTGCCCCAAACTGAGGAAAATGCAGCCCAAGGGCAAGCAATTGATCAGTGTGCATGGAAAATAGCCCCAATGGTGCAATCGGGCCACGTTGCAGGGGTGGCCCCAGATGGCCCGAACGGTAAGGGTATAGCCTTGCGCGCTTTTTGGGCCTCAAACGGACTTTTGCCCCAAACTGAGGAAAATGCAGCCCAAGGGCAAGCAATTGATCAGTGTGCATGGAAAATGGCCCCAATGGTGCAATCAGGCCACGTTGCAGGGGTGGCCCCAGATGGCCCGAACGGTAAGGGTATAGCCTTGCGCGCTTCTTGGGGCTCAAACGGACTTTTGCCCCAAACTGAGGAAAATGCAGCCCAAGGGCAAGCAATTGATCAGTGTGCATGGAAAAAGGCCCCAATGGTGCAATCGGGCCACGTTGCAGGGGTGGCCCCAGATGGCCCGAACGGTAAGGGTATAGCCTTGCGCGCTTTTTGGGGCTCAAACGGACTTTTGCCCCAAACTGAGGAAAATGCAGCCCAAGGGCAAGCAATTGATCAGTGTGCATGGAAAATGGCCCCAGTGGTGCAATCGGGCCACGTTGCAGGGGTGGCCCCAGATGGCCCGAACGGTAAGGGTAGCCTTGCGCGCTTTTTGGGGCTCAAACGGACTTTTGCCCCAAACTGAGGAAAATGCAGCCCAAGGGCAAGCAATTGATCAGTGTGCATGGAAAATGGCCCCAATGGTGCAATCGGGCCACGTTGCAGGGGTGGCCCCAGATGGCCCGAATGGTAAGGGTATAGCCTTGCGCGCTTTTTGGGGCTCAAACGGACTTTTGCCCCAAACTGAGAAATATGCAGCCCAAGGGCAAGCAATTGATCAGTGTGCATGGAAAATGGCCCCAATGGTGCAATCGGGCCATGTTGCAGGGGTGGCCCCAAATGGCCCGAACGGTAAGGGTATAGCCTTGCGCGCTTTTTGGGGCTCAAAGGGACTTTTGCCCCAAACTGAGGAAAATACAGCCCAAGGGCAAGCAATTGATCAGTGTGCATGGAAAATGGCCCCAATGGTGCAATCGGGCCATGTTGCAGGGGTGGCCCCAGATGGCCCGAACGGTAAGGGTATAGCCTTGCGCGCTTTTTGGGGCTCAAACGGACTTTTGCCCCAAACTGAGAAAAATGCAGCCCAAGGGCAAGCAATTGATCAGTGTGCATGGAAAATGGCCCCAATGGTGCAATCGGGCCATGTTGCAGGGGTGGCCCCAGATGGCCCGAACGGTAAGGGTATAGCCTTGCGCGCTTTTTGGGGCTCAAACGGACTTTTGCCCCAAACTGAGAAAAATGCAGCCCAATGGCAAGCAATTGATCAGTGTGCATGGAAAATGGCCCCAATGGTGCAATCGGGCCATGTTGCAGGGGTGGCCCCAGATGGCCCGAACGGTAAGGGTATAGCCTTGCGCGCTTTTTAGGGCTCAAACGGACTTTTGCCCCAAACTGAGAAAAATGCAGCCCAAGGGCAAGCAATTGATCAGTGTGCATGGAAAATGGCCCCAATGGTGCAATCGGGCCATGTTGCAGGGGTGGCCCCAGATGGCCCGAACGGAAAGGGTATAGCCTTGCGCGCTTTTTGGGGCTCAAACGGACTTTTGCCCCAAACTGAGAAAAATGCAGCCCAAGGGCAAGCAATTGATCAGTGTGCATGGAAAATGGCCCCAATGGTGCAATCGGGCCACGTTGCAGGGGTGGCCCCAGATGGCCCGAACGGTAAGGGTATAGCCTTGCGCGCTTTTTGGGGCTCAAACGGACTTTTGCCCCAAACTGAGGAAAATGCAGCCCAAGGGCAAGCAATTGATCAGTGTGCATGGAAAATGGCCCCAATGGTGCAATCGGGCCACGTTGCAGGGGTGGCCCCAGATGGCCCGAACGGTAAGGGTATAGCCTTGCGCGCTTTTTGGGGCTCAAACGGACTTTTGCCCCAAACTGAGGAAAATGCAGCCCAAGGGCAAGCAATTGATCAGTGTGCATGGAAAATGGCCCCAATGGTGCAATCGGGCCACGTTGCAGGGGTGGCCCCAGATGGCCCGAACGGTAAGGGTATAGCCTTGCGCGCTTTTTGGGGCTCAAACGGACTTTTGCCCCAAACTGAGGAAAATGCAGCCCAAGGGCAAGCAATTGATCAGTGTGCATGGAAAATGGCCCCAATGGTGCAATCGGGCCACGTTGCAGGGGTGGCCCCAGATGGCCCGAACGGTAAGGGTATAGCCTTGCGCGCTTTTTGGGGCTCAAACGGACTTTTGCCCCAAACTGAGGAAAATGCAGCCCAAGGGCAAGCAATTGATCAGTGTGCATGGAAAATGGCCCCAATGGTGCAATCGGGCCACGTTGCAGGGGTGTCCCCAGATGGCCCGAACGGTAAGGGTATAGCCTTGCGCGCTTTTTGGGGCTCAAACGGACTTTTGCCCCAAACTGAGGAAAATGCAGCCCAAGGGCAAGCAATTGATCAGTGTGCATGGAAAATGGCCCCAATGGTGCAATGGGGCCACGTTGCAGGGGTGGCCCCAGATGGCCCGAACGGTAAGGGTATAGCCTTGCGCGCTTTTTGGGGCTCAAACGGACTTTTGCCCCAAACTGAGGAAAATGCAGCCCAAGGGCAACCAATTGATCAGTGTGCATGGAAAATGGCCCCAATGGTGCAATTGGGCCATGTTGCAGGGGTGGCCCCAGATGGCCCGAACGGTAAGGGTATAGCCTTGTGCGCTTTTTGGGGCTCAAATGGACTTTTGCCCCAAACTGAGAAAAATGCAGCCCAAGGGCAAGCAATTGATCAGTGTGCATGGAAAATGGCCCCAATGGTGCAATCAAGCCATGTTGCAGGGGTGGCCCTAGATGGCCCGAACGGTAAGGGTATAGCCTTGCGCGCTTTTTGGGGCTCAAACGGACTTTTGCCCCAAACTGAGAAAAATGCGGCCCAAGGGCAAGCAATTGATCAGTGTGCATGGAAAATGGCCCCAATGGTGCAATCGGGCCACGTTGCAGGGGTGGCCCCAGATGGCCCGAACGGTAAGGGTATAGCCTTGCGCGCTTTTTGGGGCTCAAACGGACTTTTGCCCCAAACTGAGAAAAATGCAGCCCAAGGGCAAGCAATTGATCAGTGTGCATGGAAAATGGCCCCAATGGTGCAATCGGGCCATGTTGCAGGTGTGGCCCCAGATGGCCCGAACGGTAAGGGTATAGCCTTGTGCGCTTTTTGGGGCTCAAACGGACTTTTGCCCCAAACTGAGAAAAATGCAGCCCAAGGCTAAGCAATTGATCAGAGTGCATGGAAAATGGCCCCAATGGTGCAATCGGGCCATGTTGCAGGGGTGGCCCCAGATGGCCCGAACGGTAAGGGTATAGCCTTGCGTGCTTTTTGGGGCTCAAACGGAATTTTGCGCCAAACTGAGAAAAATGCATCCCAAGAGCAAGCAATTGATCAGTGTGCATGGAAAATGGCCCCAATGGTGCAATCGGGCCATGTTGCAGGGGTGGCCCCAGATGGCCCGAACACTAAGGGTATAGCCTTGCGCGCTTTTTGGGGCTCAAACGGACTTTTGCCCCAAACTGAGAAAAATGCAGCCCAAGGGCAAGCAATTGATCAGTGTGCATGGAAAATGGCCCCAATGGTGCAATCGGGCCATGTTGCAAGGGTGGCCCCAGATGGCCCGAACGGTTAGGGTATAACCTTGCGCGCTTTTTGGGGCTCAAACGTACTTTTGCAATAAAGTGAGAAAAATGCAGCCCAAGGGCAAGCAATTGATCAGTGTGCATGGAAAATGGCCCCAATGGTGCAATCGGGCCATGTTGCAGGGGTGGCCCCAGATGGCCCGAACGGTAAGGGTATAGCCTTGCGCGCTTTTTGGGGCTCAAACGGACTTTTGCCCCAAACTGAGAAAAATTCAGCCCAAGGGCAAGCAATTGATCAGTGTGCATGGAAAATGGCCCCAATGGTGCAATCGGGCCATGTTGCAGGGGTGGCCCCAGATGGCCCGAACGGTAAGGGTATAGCCTTGCGCGCTTTTTGGGGCTCAAACGAACTTTTGCCCCAAACTGTGAAAAATGCAGCCCAAGGGCAAGCAATTGATAAGTGTGCATGGAAAATGGCCCCAATGGTGCAATCGGTCCATGTTGCAGGGGTGGCCCCAGATGGCCCGACCTTGCGCACTTTTTGGGGCTCAAACGGACTTTTGCCCCAAACTGAGAAAAATGCAGCCCAAGGGCAAGCAATTGATCAGTGTGCATGGAAAATGGCCCCAATGGTGCAATCGGGCCATGTTGCAGGGGTGGCCCTATAGCCTTGCGCGCTTTTTGGGGCTCAAACGGACTTTTGCCCCAAACTGAGAAAAATGCAGCCCAAGGGCAAGCAATTGATCAGTGTGCATGGAAAATGGCCCCAATGGTGCAATCGGGCCATGTTGCAGGGGTGGCCCCAGATGGCCCGAACGGTAAGGGTATAGCCTAGCGCGCTTTTTGGGGCTCAAACGGACTTTTGCCCCAAACTGAGAAAAATGCAGCCCAAGGGCAAGCAATTGATCAGTGTGCATGGAAAATGGCCCCAATGGTGCAGTCGGTCCATGTTGCAGGGGTGGCCCCAGATGGCCCGAACGGTGAGGGTATAGCCTTGCGCGCTTTTTGGGGCTCAAACGGACTTTTGCCCCAAACTGAGAAAAATGCAGCCCAAGGGCAAGCAATTGATCAGTGTGCATGGAAAATGGCCCCAATGGTGCAATCGGGCCATGTTGCAGGGGTGGCCCCAGATGGCCCGAACGGTAAGGGTATAGCCTTGCGCGCTTTTTGGGGCTCAAACGGACTTTTGCCCCAAACTGTGAAAAATGCAGCCGAAGGGCAAGCAATTGATCAGTGTGCATGGAAAATGGCCCCAATGGTGCAATCGGTCCATGTTGCAGGGGTGGCCCCAGATGGCCCGAACGGTAAGGGTATAGCCTTGCGCGCTTTTTGGGGCTCAAACGGACTTTTGCCCCAAACTGAGAAAAATGCAGCCCAAGGGCAAGCAATTCATCAGTGTGCATGGAAAATGGCCCCAATGGTGCAATCGGTCCATGTTGCAGGGGTGGCCCCAGATGGCCCGAACGGTAAGGGTATAGCCTTGCGCGCTTTTTGGGGCTCAAACGGACTTTTGCACCAAACTGAGAAAAATGCAGCCCAAGGGCAAGCAATTGATCAGTGTGCATGGAAAATGGCCCCAATGGTGCAGTCGGTCCATGTTGCAGGGGTGGCCCCAGATGGCCCGAACGGTAAGGGTATAGCCTTGCGCGCTTTTTGGGGCTCAAACGGACTTTTGCCCCAAACTGAGAAAAATGCAGCCCAAGGCCAAGCAATTGTTCAGTGTGCATGGAAAATGGCCCCAATGGTGCAATCGGTCCATGCTGCAGGGGTGGCCCCAGATGGCCCGAACGGTAAGGGTATAGCCTTGCGCGCCTTTTGGGCTCAAACGGACTTTTGCCCCAAACTGAGAAAAATGCAGCCCAAGGGCAAGCAATTGATCAGTGTGCATGGAAAATGGCCCCAATGGTGCAATCGGTCCATGTTGCAGGGGTGGCCCCAGATGGCCCGAACGGTAAGGGTATAGCCTTGCGCGCTTTTTGGGGCTCAAACGGACTTTTGCCCCAAACTGAGAAAAATGCAGCCCAAGGGCAAGCAATTGATCAGTGTGCATGGAAAATGGCCCCAATGGTGCAATCGGGCCATGTTTTAGGGGTGGCCCCAAAATACCCGATAGCCTTGCGCGCTTTTTGGGGCTCAAACGGACTTTTGCACCAAACTGAGAAAAATGCAGCCCAAGGGCAAGCAATTGATCAGTGTGCATGGAAAATGGCCCCAATGGTGCAATCGGTCCATGATGCAGGGGTGGCCCCAGATGGCCCGAACGGTAAGGGTATAGCCTTGCGCGCTTTTTGGGGCTCAAACAGACTTTTGCCCCAAACTGAGAAAAATGCAGCGCAAGGGCAAGCAATTGATCAGTGTGCATGGAAAATGGCCCCAATGGTGCAATCGGGCCATGTTGCAGGGGTGGCCCCTGATGGCCCGAACGGTAAGGTTATACCTTGCGCGCTTTTTGGGGCTCAAACGGACTTTTGCCCCAAACTGAGAAAAATGCAGCCCAAGGGCAAGCAATTGATCAGTGTGCATGGAAAATGGCCCCAATGGTGCAATCGGTCCATGTTGCAGGGGTGGCCCCAGATGGCCCGAACGGTAAGGGTATAGCCTTGCGCGCTTTTTGGGGCTCAAACGGACTTTTGCCCCAAACTGAGAAAAATGCAGCCCAAGGCCAAGCAATTGATCAGTGTGCATGGAAAATGGCCCCAATGTTGCAATCGGTCCATGTTGCAGGGGTGGACCCAGATGGCCCGAACGGTAAGGATATAGCCTAGCGCGCTTTTTGGGGCCCAAACGGACTTTTGCACCAAACTGAGAAAAATGCAGCCCAAGGGCAAGCAATTGATCAGTGTGCATGGAAAATGGCCCCAATGGTGCAATAAGGCCATGTTGCAGGGTGGCCCCAGATGGCCCGAACGGTAAGGGTATAGCCTTGCGCGCTTTTTGGGGCTCAAACGGACTTTTGCCCCAAACTGAGAAAAATGCAGCCCAAGGGCAAGCAATTGATCAGTGTGCATGGAAAATGGCCCCAATGGTGCAATCAGTCCATGTTGCAGGGGTGGCCCCAGATGGCCCGAACGGTAAGGGTATAGCCTTGCGCGCTTTTTGGGGCTCAAACGGACTTTTGCCCCAAACTGAGGAAAATGCAGCTGAAGGGCAAGCAATTGATCAGTGTGCATGGAAAATGGCCCCAATGGTGCAATCGGTCCATGTTGCAGGGGTGGCCCCAGATGGCCCGAACGGTAAGGGTATAGTCTTGCTCGCTTTTTGGGGCTCAAACGGACTTTTGCCCCAAACTGAGAAAAATGCAGCCCAAGGGCAAGCAATTGATCAGTGTGCATGGAAAATGGCCCCAATGGTGCAATCAGTCCATGTTGCAGGGGTGGCCCCAGATGGCCCGAACGGTAAGGGTATAGCCTTGCGCGCTTTTTGGGGCTCAAACGGACTTTTGCCCCAAACTGAGAAAAATGCAGCCCAAGGGCAAGCAATTGATCAGTGTGCATGGAAAATGGCCCCAACAGTGCAATGAGGCCATGTTGCAGGGGTGGCCCCAGATGGCCCGAACGGTAAGGATATAGCCTTGCGCGCTTTTTGGGGCTCAAACGGACTTTTGCCCCAAACTGAGAAAAATGCAGCCCAAGGGCAAGCAATTGATCAGTGTGCATGGAAAATGGCCCCAATGGTGAAATAAGGCCATGTTGCAGGGGTGGCCCCAGATGGCCCGAACGGTAAGGGTATAGCCTTGCGCGCTTTTTGGGGCTCAAACGGACTTTTGCCCCAAACTGAGAAAAATGCAGCCCAAGGGCAAGCAATTGATCAGTGTGCATGGAAAATGGCCCCAATGGTGCAATCGGGCCATGTTGCAGGGGTGGCCCCAGATGGCCCGAACGGTAAGGGTATAGCCTTACTCGCTTTTTGGGGCTCAAACGGACTTTTGCCCCAAACTGAGAAAAATGCAGCCCAAGGCCAAGCAATTGATCAGTGTGCATGGAAAATGGCCCCAATGGTGCAATCGGGCCATGTTGCAGGTGTGGCCCCAGATGGCCCGAACGGTAAGGGTATAGCCTTGCGCGCTTTTTGGGGCTCAAACGGACTTTTGCCCCAAACTGAGAAAAATGCAGCCCAAGGGCAAGCAATTGATCAGTGTGCATGGAAAATGGCCCCAATGGTGCAATCGGGCCATGTTGCAGGGGTGGCCCCAGATGGCCCGAACGGTAAGGATATAGCCTAGCGCGCTTTTTGGGGCTCAAACGGACTTTTGCCCCAAACTGAGAAAAATGCAGCCCAAGGGCAAGCAATTGATCAGTGTCCATGGAAAATGGCCCCAATGATGAAATAAGGCCATGTTGCAGGGGTGGCCCCAGATGCCCCGAACGGTAAGGGTATAGCCTTGCGCGCTTTTTGGGGCTCAAACGGACTTTTTCCCCAAACTGAGAAAAATGCAGCCCAAGGCCAAGCAATTGATCAGTGTGCATGGAAAATGGCCCCAATGGTGCAATCAGGCCATGTTGCAGGGGTGGCCCCAGATGGCCCGAACGGTAAGGGTATAGCCTTGCGCGCTTTTTGGGGCTCAAACGGACTTTCGCCCCAAACTGAGAAAAATGCAGCCCAAGGGCAAGCAATTGATCAGTGTGCACGGAAAATGGCCCCAATGGTGCAATCGGACCATGTTGCAGGGGTGGCCCCCGATGGCCCGAACGGTAAGGGTATAGCCTTGCGCCCTTTATGGGGCTCAAACGGACTTTTGCCCCAAACTGAGAAAAATGCAGCCCAAGGGCAAGCAATTGATCAGTGTGCATGGAAAATGGCCCCAATGGTGCAATCGGGCCATGTTACAGGGGTGGCCCCAGATGGCCCGAACGGTAAGGGTATAGCCTTGCGCGCTTTTTGGGGTCAAACGGACTTTTGCCCCAAACTGAGAAAAATGCAGCCCAAGGGCAAGCAATTGATCAGTGTGCATGGAAAATGGCCCCAATGGTGCAATCGGGCCATGTTGCAGGGGTGGCCCCAGATGGCCCGAACGGTAAGGGTATAGCCTTGCGCGCTTTTTGGGGCTCAAACGGACTTTTGCCCCAAACTGAGAAAAATGCAGCCCAAGGGCAAGCAATTGATCAGTGTGCATGGAAAATGGCCCCAATGGTGCAATCGGGCCATGTTGCAGGGGTGGCCCCAGATGGCCCGAACGGTAAGGGTATAGCCTTGCGCGCTTTTTGGGGCTCAAACGGACTTTTGCCCCAAACTGAGGAAAATGCAGCCCAAGGGCAAGCAATTGATCAGTGTGCATGGAAAATGGCCCCAATGGTGCAATCGGGCCATGTTGCAGGGGTGGCCCCAGCTGGCCCGAACGGTAAAGGTATAGCCTTGCGTGCTTTTTGGGGCTCAAACGGACTTTTGCCCCAAACTGAGAAAAATGCAGCCCAAGGGCAAGCAATTGATCAGTGTGCATGGAAAATGGCCCCAATGGTGCAATCGGGCCATGTTGCAGGGGTGGCCCCAGATGGCCCGAACGGTAAGGGTATAGCCTTGCGCGCTTTTTGGGGCTCAAACGGACTTTTGCCCCAAACTGAGAAAAATGCAGCCCAAGGGCAAGCAATTGATCAGTGTGCATGGAAAATGGCCCCAATGGTGCAATCGGGCCATGTTGCAGGGGTGGCCCCAGATGGCCCGAACGGTAAGGGTATAGCCTTGCGCGCTTTTTGGGGCTCAAACGGACTTTTGCCCCAAACTGAGAAAAATGCAGCCCAAGGGCAAGCAATTGATCAGTGTGCATGGAAAATGGCCCCAATGGTGCAATCGGGCCATGTTGCAGGGGTGGCCCCAGATGGCCCGAACGGTAAGGGTATAGCCTTGCGCGCTTTTTGGGGCTCAAACGGACTTTTGCCCCAAACTGAGAAAAATGCAGCCCAAGGGCAAGCAATTGATCAGTGTGCATGGAAAATGGCCCCAATGGTGCAATCGGGCCATGTTGCAGGGGTGGCCCCAGATGGCCCGAACGGTAAGGGTATAGCCTTGCGCGCTTTTTGGGGCTCAAACGGACTTTTGCCCCAAACTGAGAAAAATGCAGCCCAAGGGCAAGCAATTGATCAGTGTGCATGGAAATTGCCCCAATGGTGCAATCGGGCCATGTTGCAAGGGTGGCCCCAGATGGCCCGAACGGTAAGGGTATAGCCTTGCGCGCTTTTTGGGGCTCAAACGGACTTTTGCCCCAAACTGAGAAAAATACAGCCCAAGGGCAAGCAATTGATCAGTGTGCATGGAAAATGGCCCCAATGGTGCAATCGGGCCATGTTGCAGGGGTGGCCCCAGATGGCCCGAACGGTAAGGGTATAGCCTTGCGCGCTTTTTGGGGCTCAAACGGACTTTTGCCCCAAACTGAGAAAAATGCAGCCCAAGGGCAAGCAATTGATCAGTGTGCATGGAAAATGGCCCCAATGGTGCAATCGGGCCATGTTGCAGGGGTGGCCCCAGATGGCCCGAACGGTAAGGGTATAGCCTTACGCGCTTTTTGGGGCTCAAACGGACTTTTGCCCCAAACTGAGAAAAATGCACCCCAAGGGCAAGCAATTGATCAGTGTGCATGGAAAATGGCCCCAATGGTGCAATCGGACCATGTTGCAGGGGTGGCCCCAGATGGCCTGAACGGTAAGGGTATAGCCTTGCGCGCTTTTTGGGGCTCAAACGGACTTTTGCCCCAAACTGAGAAAAATGCATCCCAAGGGCAAGCAATTGATCAGTGTGCATGGAAAATGGCCCCAATGGTGCAATCGGGCCATGTTGCAGGGGTGGCCCCAGATGGCCCGAACGGTAAGGGTATAGCCTTGCGCGCTTTTTGGGGCTCAAACGGACTTTTGCCCCAAACTGAGAAAAATGCAGCCCAAGGGCAAGCAATTGATCAGTGTGCATGGAAAATGGCCCCAATGGTGCAATCGAGCCATGTTGCAGGGGTGGCCCCAGATGGCCCGAACGGTAAGGGTATAGCCTTGCGCGCTTTTTGGGGCTCAAACGGACTTTTGCCCCAAACTGAGAAAAATGCAGCCCAAGGGCAAGCAATTGATCAGTGTGCATGGAAAATGGCCCCAATGGTGCAATCGGGCCATGTTGCAGGGGTGGCCCCAAATGGCCCGAACGGTAAGGGTATAGCCTTGCGCGCTTTTTGGGGCTCAAACAGACTTTTGCCCCAAACTGAGAAATATGCAGCCCAAGGGCAAGCAATTGATCAGTGTGCATGGAAAATGGCCCCAATGGTGCAATCGGGCCATGTTGCAGGGGTGGCCCCAAATGGCCCGAACGGTAAGGGTATAGCCTTGCGCGCTTTTTGGGGCTCAAAGGGACTTTTGCCCCAAACTGAGGAAAATGCAGCCCAAGGGCAAGCAATTGATCAGTGTGCATGGAAAATGGCCCCAATGGTGCAATCGGGCCATGTTGCAGGGGTGGCCCCAGATGGCCCGAACGGTAAGGGTATAGCCTTGCGCGCTTTTTGGGGCTCAAACGGACTTTTGCCCCAAACTGAGAAAAATGCAGCCCAAGGGCAAGCAATTGATCAGTGTGCATGGAAAATGGCCCCAATGGTGCAATCGGGCCATGTTGCAGGGGTGGCCCCAGATGGCCCGAACGGTAAGGGTATAGCCTTGCGCGCTTTTTGGGGCTCAAACGGACTTTTGCCCCAAACTGAGAAAAATGCAGCCCAATGGCAAGCAATTGATCAGTGTGCATGGAAAATGGCCCCAATGGTGCAATCGGGCCATGTTGCAGGGGTGGCCCCAGATGGCCCGAACGGTAAGGGTATAGCCTTGCGCGCTTTTTAGGGCTCAAACGGACTTTTGCCCCAAACTGAGAAAAATGCAGCCCAAGGGCAAGCAATTGATCAGTGTGCATGGAAAATGGCCCCAATGGTGCAATCGGGCCATGTTGCAGGGGTGGCCCCAGATGGCCCGAACGGAAAGGGTATAGCCTTGCGCGCTTTTTGGGGCTCAAACGGACTTTTGCCCCAAACTGAGAAAAATGCAGCCCAAGGGCAAGCAATTGATCAGTGTGCATGGAAAATGGCCCCAATGGTGCAATCGGGCCACGTTGCAGGGGTGGCCCCAGATGGCCCGAACGGTAAGGGTATAGCCTTGCGCGCTTTTTGGGGCTCAAACGGACTTTTGCCCCAAACTGAGGAAAATGCAGCCCAAGGGCAAGCAATTGATCAGTGTGCATGGAAAATGGCCCCAATGGTGCAATCGGGCCACGTTGCAGGGGTGGCCCCAGATGGCCCGAACGGTAAGGGTATAGCCTTGCGCGCTTTTTGGGGCTCAAACGGACTTTTGCCCCAAACTGAGGAAAATGCAGCCCAAGGGCAAGCAATTGATCAGTGTGCATGGAAAATGGCCCCAATGGTGCAATCGGGCCACGTTGCAGGGGTGGCCCCAGATGGCCCGAACGGTAAGGGTATAGCCTTGCGCGCTTTTTGGGGCTCAAACGGACTTTTGCCCCAAACTGAGGAAAATGCAGCCCAAGGGCAAGCAATTGATCAGTGTGCATGGAAAATGGCCCCAATGGTGCAATCGGGCCACGTTGCAGGGGTGGCCCCAGATGGCCCGAACGGTAAGGGTATAGCCTTGCGCGCTTTTTGGGGCTCAAACGGACTTTTGCCCCAAACTGAGGAAAATGCAGCCCAAGGGCAAGCAATTGATCAGTGTGCATGGAAAATGGCCCCAATGGTGCAATCGGGCCACGTTGCAGGGGTGTCCCCAGATGGCCCGAACGGTAAGGGTATAGCCTTGCGCGCTTTTTGGGGCTCAAACGGACTTTTGCCCCAAACTGAGGAAAATGCAGCCCAAGGGCAAGCAATTGATCAGTGTGCATGGAAAATGGCCCCAATGGTGCAATGGGGCCACGTTGCAGGGGTGGCCCCAGATGGCCCGAACGGTAAGGGTATAGCCTTGCGCGCTTTTTGGGGCTCAAA
Organism: Macrobrachium rosenbergii; assembly: GCA_039081455.1. Classification (NCBI taxonomy): domain Eukaryota; kingdom Metazoa; phylum Arthropoda; class Malacostraca; order Decapoda; family Palaemonidae; genus Macrobrachium; species Macrobrachium rosenbergii. The sequence goes on from JANJGK010000052.1 coordinate 100,101, forward strand.
CGGACTTTTGCCCCAAACTGAGGAAAATGCAGCCCAAGGGCAAGCAATTGATCAGTGTGCATGGAAAATGGCCCCAATGGTGCAATCGGGCCACGTTGCAGGGGTGGCCCCAGATAGCCCGAACGGTAAGGGTATAGCCTTGCGCGCTTTTTGGGGCTCAAACGGACTTTTGCCCCAAACTGAGGAAAATGCAGCCCAAGGGTAAGCAATTGATCAGTGTGCATGGAAAATGGCCCCAATGGTGCAATCGGGCCACGTTGCAGGGGTGGCCCCAGATGGCCCGAACGGTAAGGGTATAGCCTTGCGCGCTTTTTGGGGCTCAAACGGACTTTTGCCCCAAACTGAGGAAAATGCAGCCCAAGGGCAAGCAATTGATCAGTGTGCATGGAAAATGGCCCCAATGGTGCAATCGGGCCATGTTGCAGGGGTGGCCCCAGATGGCCCGAACGGTAAGGGTATAGCCTTGCGCGCTTTTTGGGGCTCAAACGGACTTTTGCCCCAAACTGAGGAAAATGCAGCCCAAGGGCAAGTAATTGATCAGTGTGCATGGAAAATGGCCCCAATGGTGCAATCGGGCCACGTTGCAGGGGTGTCCCCAGATGGCCCGAACGGTAAGGGTATAGCCTTGCGCGCTTTTTGGGGCTCAAACGGACTTTTGCCCCAAACTGAGGAAAATGCAGCCCAAGGGCAAGCAATTGATCAGTGTGCATGGAAAATGGCCCCAATGGTGCAATGGGGCCACGTTGCAGGGGTGGCCCCAGATGGCCCGAACGGTAAGGGTATAGCCTTGCGCGCTTTTTGGGGCTCAAACGGACTTTTGCCCCAAACTGAGGAAAATGCAGCCCAAGGGCAAGCAATTGATCAGTGTGCATGGAAAATGGCCCCAATGGTGCAATCGGGCCACGTTGCAGGGGTGGCCCCAGATAGCCCGAACGGTAAGGGTATAGCCTTGCGCGCTTTTTGGGGCTCAAACGGACTTTTGCCCCAAACTGAGGAAAATGCAGCCCAAGGGTAAGCAATTGATCAGTGTGCATGGAAAATGGCCCCAATGGTGCAATCGGGCCACGTTGCAGGGGTGGCCCCTGATGGCCCGAACGGTAAGGGTATAGCCTTGCGCGCTTTTTGGGGCTCAAACGGACTTTTGCCCCAAACTGAGGAAAATGCAGCCCAAGGGCAAGCAATTGATCAGTGTGCATGGAAAATGGCCCCAATGGTGCAATCGGGCCATGTTGCAGGGGTGGCCCCAGATGGCCCGAACGGTAAGGGTATAGCCTTGCGCGCTTTTTGGGGCTCAAACGGACTTTTGCCCCAAACTGAGGAAAATGCAGCCCAAGGGCAAGCAATTGATCAGTGTGCATGGAAAATGGCCCCAATGGTGCAATCGGGCCATGTTGCAGGGGTGGCCCCAGATGGCCCGAACGGTAAGGGTATAGCCTTGCGCGCTTTTTGGGGCTCAAACGGACTTTTGCCCCAAACTGAGGAAAATGCAGCCCAAGGGCAAGCAATTGATCAGTGTGCATGGAAAATGGCCCCAATGGTGCAATCGGGCCATGTTGCAGGGGTGGCCCCAGATGGCCCGAACGGTAAGGGTATAGCCTTGCGCGCTTTTTGGGGCTCAAACGGACTTTTGCCCCAAACTGAGGAAAATGCAGCCCAAGGGCAAGCAATTGATCAGTGTGCATGGAAAATGGCCCCAATGGTGCAATCGGGCCATGTTGCAGGGGTGGCCCCAGATGGCCCGAACGGTAAGGGTATAGCCTTGCGCGCTTTTTGGGGCTCAAACGGACTTTTGCCCCAAACTGAGAAAAATGCAGCCCAAGGGCAAGCAATTGATCAGTGTGCATGGAAAATGGCCCCAATGGTGCAATCGGGCCATGTTGCAGGGGTGGCCCCAGATGGCCCGAACGGTAAGGGTATAGCCTTGCGCGCTTTTTGGGGCTCAAACGGACTTTTGCCCCAAACTGAGAAAAATGCAGCCCAAGGGCAAGCAATTGATCAGTGTGCATGGAAAATGGCCCCAATGGTGCAATGGGGCCATGTTGCAGGGGTGGCCCCAGATGGCCCGAACGGTAAGGGTATAGCCTTGCGCGCTTTGTGGGGCTCAAACGGACTTTTGCCCCAAACTGAGAAAAATGCATCCCAAGGGCAAGCAATTGATCAGTGTGCATGGAAAATGGCCCCAATGGTGCAATGGGGCCATGTTGCAGGGGTGGCCCCAGATGGCCCGAACGGTAAGGGTATAGGCTTGCGCGCTTTTTGGGGCTCAAACGGACATTGCCCCAAACTGAGAAAAATGCAGCCCAGGGGCAAGCAATTGATCAGTGTGCATGGAAAATGGCCCCAATGGTGCAATCGGGCCATGTTGCAGGGGTGGCCCCAGATGGCCCGAACGGTTAGGGTATAGCCTTGCGCGCTTTTTGGGGCTCAAACGGACTTTTGCCCCAAACTGAGAAAAATGCAGCCCAGGGGCAAGCAATTGATCAGTGTGCATGGAAAATGGCCCCAATGGTGCAATCGGGCCATGTTGCAGGGGTGGCCCCAGATGGCCCGAACGGTAAGGGTATAGCCTTGCGCGCTTTTTGGGGCTCAAACGGACTTTTGCCCCAAACTGAGAAAAATGCAGCCCAAGGGCAAGCAATTGATCAGTGTGCATGGAAAATGGCCCCAATGGTGCAATCGGGCCATGTTGCAGGGGTGGCCCCAGATGGCCCGATTGGTAAGGGTATAGCCTTGCGCGCTTTTTGGGGCTCAAACGGACTTTTGCCCCAAACTGAGAAAAATGCAGCCCAAGGGCAAGCAATTGATCAGTGTGCATGGAAAATGGCCCCAATGGTGCAATCGGGCCATGTTGCAGGGGTGGCCCCAGATGGCCCGAACGGTAAGGGTATAGCCTTGCGTGCTTTTTGGGGCTCAAACGGACTTTTGCCCCAAACTGAGAAAAATGCAGCCCAAGGGCAAGCAATTGATCAGTGTGCATGGAAAATGGCCCCAATGGTGCAATCGGGCCATGTTGCAGGGGTGGCCCCAGATGGCCCGAACGGTAAGGGTATAGCCTTGCGCGCTTTTTGGGGCTCAAACGGACTTTTGCCCCAAACTGAGAAAAATGCAGCCCAAGGGCAAGCAATTGATCAGTGTGCATGGAAAATGGCCCCAATGGTGCAATCGGGCCATGTTGCAGGGGTGGCCCCAGATGGCCCGAACGGTAAGGGTATAGCCTTGCGCGCTTTTTGGGGCTCAAACGGACTTTTGCCCGAAACTGAGAAAAATGCAGCCCAAGGGCAAGCAATTGATCAGTGTGCATGGAAAATGGCCCCAATGGTGCAATCGGGCCATGTTGCAGGGGTGGCCCCAGATGGCCCGAACGGTAAGGGTATAGCCTTGCGCGCTTTTTGGGGCTCAAACGGACTTTTGCCCCAAACTGAGAAAAATGCAGCCCAGGGGCAAGCAATTGATCAGTGTGCATGGAAAATGGCCCCAATGGTGCAATCGGGCCATGTTGCAGGGGTGGCCCCAGATAGCCCGAACGGTAAGGGTATAGCCTTGCGCGCTTTTTGGGGCTCAAACGGACTTTTGCCCCAAACTGAGAAAAATGCAGCCCAAGGGCAAGCAATTGATCAGTGTGCATGGAAAATGGCCCCAATGGTGCAATCGGGCCATGTTGCAGGGGTGGCCCCAGATGGCCCGAACGGTAAGGGTATAGGGCTCAAACGGACTTTTGCCCCAAACTGAGAAAAATGCAGCCCAAGGGCAAGCAATTGATCAGTGTGCATGGAAAATGGCCCCAATGGTGCAATCGGGCCATGTTGCAGGGGTGGCCCCAGATGGCCCGAACGGTAAGGGTATAGCCTTGCGCGCTTTTTGGGGCTCAAACGGACTTTTCCCCCAAACTGAGAATAATGCAGCCCAAGAGCAAGCAATTGATCAGTGTGCATGGAAAATGGCCCCAATGGTGCAATCGGGCCATGTTGCAGGGGTGGCCCCAGATGGCCCGAACGGTAAGGGTATAGCCTTGCGCGCTTTTTGGGGCTCAAACAGACTTTTGCCCCAAACTGAGAAAAATGCAACCCAAGGGCAAGCAATTGATCAGTGTGCATGGAAAATGGCCCCAATGGTGCAATCGGGCCATGTTGCAGGGGTGGCCCCAGATGGCCCGAACGGTGAGGGTATAGCCTTGCGCGCTTTTTGGGGCTCAAACGGACTTTTGCCCCAAACTGAGAAAAATGCAGCCCAAGGGCAAGCAATTGATCAGTGTGCATGGAAAATGGCCCCAGTGGTGCAATCGGGCCATGTTGCAGGGGTGGCCCCAGATGGCCCGAACGGTAAGGGTATAGCCTTGCGCGCTTTTTGGGGCTCAAACGGACTTTTGCCCCAAACTGAGAAAAATGCAGCCCAAGGGCAAGGAATTCATCAGTGTGCATGGAAAATGGCCCCAATGGTGCAATCGGGCCATGTTGCAGGGGTGGCCCCAGATGGCCCGAACGGTAAGGGTATAGCCTTGCGCGCTTTTTGGGGCTCAAACGGACTTTTGCCCCAAACTGAGAAAAATGCAGCCCAAGGGCAAGCAATTGATCAGTGTGCATGGAAAATGGCCCCAATGGTGCAATCGGGCCATGTTGCAGGGGTGGCCCCAGATGGCCCGAACGGTAAGGGTATAGCCTTGCGCGCTTTTTGGGGCTCAAACGGACTTTTGCCCCAAAATGAGAAAAATGCAGCCCAAGGGCAAGCAATTGATCAGTGTGCATGGAAAATGGCCCCAATGGTGCAATCGGGCCATGTTGCAGGGGTGGCCCCAGATGGCCCGAACGGTATGGGTATAGCCTTGCGCGCTTTTTGGGGCTCAAACGGACTTTTGCCCCAAACTGAGAAAAATGCAGCCCAAGGGCAAGCAATTGATCAGTGTGCATGGAAAATGGCCCCAATGGTGCAATCGGGCCATGTTGCAGGGGTGGCCCCAGATGGCCCGAACGGTAAGGGTATAGCCTTACGCGCTTTTTGGGGCTCAAACGGACTTTTGCCCGAAACTGAGAAAAATGCAGCCCAAGGGCAAGCAATTGATCAGTGTGCATGGAAAATGGCCCCAATGGTGCAATCGGGCCATGTTGCAGGGGTGGCCCCAGATGGCCCGAACGGTAAGGGTATAGCCTTGCGCGCTTTTTGGGGCTCAAACGGACTTTTGCCCCAAACTGAGAAAAATGCAGCCCAAGGGCAAGCAATTGATCAGTGTGCATGGAAAACGGCCCCAGTGGTGCAATCGGGCCATGTTGCAGGGGTGGCCCCAGATGGCCCGAACGGTAAGGGTATAGCCTTGCGCGCTTTTTGGGGCTCAAACGGACTTTTGCCCCAAACTGAGAAAAATGCAGCCCAAGGGCAAGCAATTGATCAGTGTGCATGGAAAACGGCCCCAGTGGTGCAATCGGGCCATGTTTCAGGGGTGGCCCCAGATGGCCCGAACGGTAAGGGTATAGCCTTGCGCGCTTTTTGGGGCTCAAACGGACTTTTGCCCCAAACTGAGAAAAATGCAGCCCAAGGGCAAGCAATTGATCAGTGTGCATGGAAAATGGCCCCAATGGTGCAATCGGGCCATGTTGCAGGGGTGACCAAAGATGGCCCGAACGGTTAGGGTATAGCCTTGCGCGGTTTTTGGGACTCAAACGGACTTTTGCCCCAAACTGAGAAAAATGCAGCCCAAGGGCAAGCAATTGATCAGTGTGCATGGAAAATGGCCCCAATGGTGCAATCGGGCCATGTTGCAGGGGTGGCCCCAGATGGCCCGAACGGTTAGGGTATAGCCTTGCGCGGTTTTTGGGACTCAAACGGACTTTTGCCCCAAACTGAGAAAAATGCAGCCCAAGGGCAAGCAATTGATCAGTGTGCATAGAAAATGGCCCCAGTGGTGCAATCGGACCATGTTGCAGGGGTGGCCCCAGATGGCCCGAACGGTAAGGTTATAGCCTTGCGCGCTTTTTGGGGCTCAAACGGACTTTTGCCCCAAACTGAGAAAAATGCAGCCCAAGGGCAAGCAATTGATCAGTGTGCATGGAAAATGGCCCCAGTGGTGCAATCGGGCCATGTTGCAGGGGTGGCCCCAGATGGCCCGAACGGTAAGGGTATAGCCTTGCGCGCTTTTTGGGGCTCAAACGGACTTTTGCCCCAAACTGAGGAAAATGCAGCCCAAGGGCAAGCAATTGATCAGTGTGCATGGAAAATGGTACCAGTGGTGCAATCGGGCCATGTTGCAGGGGTGGCCCCAGATGACCCGAACGGTAAGGGTATAGCCTTGCGTGCTTTTTGGGGCTCAAACGGACTTTTGCCCCAAACTGAGAAAAATGCAGCCCAAGAGCAAGCAATTGATCAGTGTGCATGGAAAATGGCCCCAATGGTGCAATCGGGCCATGTTGCAGGGGTGGCCCCAGATGGCCCGAACGGTAAGGGTATAGCCTTGCTCGCTTTTTGGGGCTCAAACGGACTTTTGCCCCAAACTGAGAAAAATGCAGCCCAAGGGCAAGCAATTGATCAGTGTGCATGGAAAATGGCCCCAATGGTGCAATCGGGCCATGTTGCAGGGGTGGCCCCAGATGGCCCAAACGGTAAGGGTATAGCCTTGCGCGCTTTTTGGGGCTCAAACGGACTTTTGCCCGAAACTGAGAAAAATGCAGCCCAAGGGCAAGCAATTGATCAGTGTGCATGGAAAATGGCCCCAATGGTGCAATCGGGCCATGTTGCAGGGGTGGCCCCAGATGGCCCGAACGGTAAGGGTATAGCCTTGCGCGCTTTTTGGGGCTCAAACGGACTTTTGCCCCAAACTGAGAAAAATGCAGCCCAAGGGCAAGCAATTGATCAGGGTGCATGGAAAATGGCCCCAATGGTGTAATCGGGCCATGTTGCAGGGGTGGCCCCAGATGGCTCGAACGGTAAGGGTATAGCCTTGCGCGCTTTTTGGGGCTCAAACGGACTTTTGCCCCAAACTGAGAAAAATGCAGCCCAAGGGCAAGCAATTGATCAGTGTGCATGGAAAATGGCCCCAATGGTGCAATCGGGCCATGTTGCAGGGGTGGCCCCAGATGACCCGAACGGTAAGGGTATAGCCTTGCGCGCTTTTTGGGGCTCAAACGGACTTTTGCCCCAAACTGAGAAAAATGCAGCCCAAGGGCAAGCAATTGATCAGTGTGCATGGAAAATGGCCCCAATGGTGCAATGGGGCTATGTTGCAGGGGTGGCCGCAGATGGCCCGAACGGTAAGGGTATAGCCTTGCGCGCTTTTTGGGGCTCAAACGGACTTTTGCCCCAAACTGAGAAAAATGCAGCCCAAGGGCAAGCAATTGATCAGTGTGCATGGAAAATGGCCCCAATGGTGCAATCGGGCCATGTTGCAGGGGTGGCCCCAGATGGCCCGAACGGTAAGGGTATAGCCTTGCGCGCTTTTTGTGGCTCAAACGGACTTTTGCCCCAAACTGAGAAAAATGCAGCCCAAGGGCAAGCAATTGATCAGTGTGCATGGAAAATGGCCCCAATGGTGCAATCGGGCCATGTTGCAGGGGTGGCCCCAGATGGCCCGAACGGTAAGGGTATAGCCTTGCGCGCTTTTTGGGGCTCAAACGGACTTTTGCCCCAAACTGAGAAAAATGCAGCCCAAGGGCAAGCAATTGATCAGTGTGCATGGAAAATGGCCCCAATGGTGCAATCGGGCCATGTTGCAGGGGTGGCCCCAGATGGCCCGAACGGTAAGGGTATAGCCTTGCGCGCTTTTTGGGGCTCAAACGGACTTTTGCCCCAAACTGAGAAAAATGCAGCCCAGGGGCAAGCAATTGATCAGTGTGCATGGAAAATGGCCCCAATGGTGCAATCGGGCCATGTTGCAGGGGTGGCCCCAGATGGCCCGAACGGTAAGGGGATAGCCTTGCGCGCTTTTTGGGGCTCAAACGGACTTTTGCCCCAAACTGAGAAAAATGCAGCCCAAGGGCAAGCAATTGATCAGTGTGCATGGAAAATGGCCCCAATGGTGCAATCGGGCCATGTTGCAGGGGTGGCCCCAGATGGCCCGAACGGTAAGGATATAGCCTTGCGCGCTTTTTGGGGCTCAAACGGACTTTTGCCCCAAACTGAGAAAAATGCAGCCCAAGGGCAAGCAATTGATCAGTGTGCATGGAAATTGCCCCAATGGTGCAATCGGGCCATGTTGCAAGGGTGGCCCCAGATGGCCCGAACGGTAAGGGTATAGCCTTGCGCGCTTTTTGGGGCTCAAACGGACTTTTGCCCCAAACTGAGAAAAATGCAGCCCAAGGGCAAGCAATTGATCAGTGTGCATGGAAAATGGCCCCAATGGTGCAATCGGGCCATGTTGCAGGGGTGGCCCCAGATGGCCCGAACGGTAAGGGTATAGCCTTGCGCGCTTTTTGGGGCTCAAACGGACTTTTGCCCCAAACTGAGAAAAATGCATCCCAAGGGCAAGCAATTGATCAGTGTGCATGGAAAATGGCCCCAATGGTGCAATCGGGCCATGTTGCAGGGGTGGCCCCAGATGGCCCGAACGGTAAGGGTATAGCCTTGCGCGCTTTTTGGGGCTCAAACGGACTTTTGCCCCAAACTGAGAAAAATGCAGCCCAAGGGCAAGCAATTGATCAGTGTGCATGGAAAATGGCCCCAATGGTGCAATCGAGCCATGTTGCAGGGGTGGCCCCAGATGGCCCGAACGGTAAGGGTATAGCCTTGCGCGCTTTTTGGGGCTCAAACGGACTTTTGCCCCAAACTGAGAAAAATGTAGCCCAAGGGCAAGCAATTGATCAGTGTGCATGGAAAATGGCCCCAATGGTGCAATCGGGCCATGTTGCAGGGGTGGCCCCAAATGGCCCGAACGGTAAGGGTATAGCCTTGCGCGCTTTTTGGGGCTCAAACAGACTTTTGCCCCAAACTGAGAAATATGCAGCCCAAGGGCAAGCAATTGATCAGTGTGCATGGAAAATGGCCCCAATGGTGCATTCGGGCCATGTTGCAGGGGTGGCCCCAAATGGCCCGAACGGTAAGGGTATAGCCTTGCGCGCTTTTTGGGGCTCAAAGGGACTTTTGCCCCAAACTGAGGAAAATGCAGCCCAAGGGCAAGCAATTGATCAGTGTGCATGGAAAATGGCCCCAATGGTGCAATCGGGCCACGTTGCAGGGGTGGCCCGAGATGGCCCGAACGGTAAGGGTATAGACTTGCGCGCTTTTTGGGGCTCAAACGGACTTTTGCCCCAAACTGAGAAAAATGCAGCCCAAGGGCAAGCAATTGATCAGTGTGCATGGAAAAAGGCCCCAATGGTGCAATCGGGCCACGTTGCAGGGGTGGCCCCAGATGGCCCGAACGGTAAGGGTATAGCCTTGCGCGCTTTTTGGGGCTCAAACGGACTTTTGCCCCAAACTGAGGAAAATGCAGCCCAAGGGCAAGCAATTGATCAGTGTGCATGGAAAATGGCCCCAGTGGTGCAATCGGGCCACGTTGCAGGGGTGGCCCCAGATGGCCCGAACGGTAAGGGTATAGCCTTGCGCGCTTTTTGGGGCTCAAACGGACTTTTGCCCCAAACTGAGGAAAATGCAGCCCAAGGGCAAGCAATTGATCAGTGTGCATGGAAAATGGCCCCAATGGTGCAATCGGGCCATGTTGCAGGGGTGGCCCCAGATGGCCCGAACGGAAAGGGTATAGCCTTGCGCGCTTTTTGGGGCTCAAACGGACTTTTGCCCCAAACTGAGAAAAATGCAGCCCAAGGGCAAGCAATTGATCAGTGTGCATGGAAAATGGCCCCAATGGTGCAATCGGGCCATGTTGCAGGGGTGGCCCCAGATGGCCCGAACGGTAAGGGTATAGCCTTGCGCGCTTTTTGGGGCTCAAACGGACTTTTGCCCCAAACTGAGAAAAATGCAGCCCAAGGGCAAGCAATTGATCAGTGTGCATGGTAAATGGCCCCAATGGTGCAATCGGGCCATGTTGCAGGGGTGGCCCCAGATGGCCCGAACGGTAAGGGTATAGCCTTGCGCGCTTTTTGGGGCTCAAACAGACTTTTGCCCCAAACTGAGAAAAATGCAGCCCAAGGGCAAGCAATTGATCAGTGTGCATGGAAAATGGCCCCAATGGTGCAATCGGGCCATGTTGCAGGGGTGGCCCCAGATGGCCCGAACGGTAAGGGTATAGCCTTGCGCGCTTTTTGGGGCTCAAACGGACTTTTGCCCCAAACTGAGAAAAATGCAGCCCAAGGGCAAGCAATTGATCAGTGTGCATGGAAAATGGCCCCAATGGTGCAATCGGGCCATGTTGCAGGGGTGGCCCCAGATGGCCCGAACGGTAAGGGTATAGCCTTGCGCGCTTTTTGGGGCTCAAACGGACTTTTGCCCCAAACTGAGGAAAATGCAGCCCAAGGGCAAGCAATTGATCAGTGTGCATGGAAAATGGCCCCAATGGTGCAATCGGGCCATGTTGCAGGGGTGGCCCCAGATGGCCCGAACGGTAAGGATATAGCCTTGCGTGCTTTTTGGGGCTCCAACGGACTTTTGCCCCAAACTGAGGAAAATGCAGCCCAAGGGCAAGCAATTGATCAGTGTGCATGGAAAATGGCCCCAATGGTGCAATCGGGCCACGTTGCAGGGGTGGCCCCAGATGGCCCGAACGGTAAGGGTATAGCCTTGCGCGCTTTTTGGGCTCAAACGGACTTTTGCCCCAAACTGAGGAAAATGCAGCCCAAGGGCAAGCAATTGATCAGTGTGCATGGAAAATGGCCCCAATGGTGCAATCGGGCCACGTTGCAGGGGTGGCCCCAGATGGACCGAACGGTAAGGGTATAGCCTTGCGCGCTTTTTGGGGCTCAAACGGACTTTTGCCCCAAAATGAGGAAAATGCAGCCCAAGGGCAAGCAATTGATCAGTGTGCATGGAAAATGGCCCCAATGGTGCAATCGGGCCACGTTGCAGGGGTGGCCCCAGATGGCCCGAACGGTAAGGGTATAGCCTTGCGCGCTTTTTGGGGCTCAAACGGACTTTTGCCCCAAACTGAGGAAAATGCAGCCCAAGGGCAAGCAATTGATCAGTGTGCATGGAAAATAGCCCCAATGGTGCAATCGGGCCACGTTGCAGGGGTGGCCCCAGATGGCCCGAACGGTAAGGGTATAGCCTTGCGCGCTTTTTGGGCCTCAAACGGACTTTTGCCCCAAACTGAGGAAAATGCAGCCCAAGGGCAAGCAATTGATCAGTGTGCATGGAAAATGGCCCCAATGGTGCAATCAGGCCACGTTGCAGGGGTGGCCCCAGATGGCCCGAACGGTAAGGGTATAGCCTTGCGCGCTTCTTGGGGCTCAAACGGACTTTTGCCCCAAACTGAGGAAAATGCAGCCCAAGGGCAAGCAATTGATCAGTGTGCATGGAAAAAGGCCCCAATGGTGCAATCGGGCCACGTTGCAGGGGTGGCCCCAGATGGCCCGAACGGTAAGGGTATAGCCTTGCGCGCTTTTTGGGGCTCAAACGGACTTTTGCCCCAAACTGAGGAAAATGCAGCCCAAGGGCAAGCAATTGATCAGTGTGCATGGAAAATGGCCCCAGTGGTGCAATCGGGCCACGTTGCAGGGGTGGCCCCAGATGGCCCGAACGGTAAGGGTAGCCTTGCGCGCTTTTTGGGGCTCAAACGGACTTTTGCCCCAAACTGAGGAAAATGCAGCCCAAGGGCAAGCAATTGATCAGTGTGCATGGAAAATGGCCCCAATGGTGCAATCGGGCCACGTTGCAGGGGTGGCCCCAGATGGCCCGAATGGTAAGGGTATAGCCTTGCGCGCTTTTTGGGGCTCAAACGGACTTTTGCCCCAAACTGAGAAATATGCAGCCCAAGGGCAAGCAATTGATCAGTGTGCATGGAAAATGGCCCCAATGGTGCAATCGGGCCATGTTGCAGGGGTGGCCCCAAATGGCCCGAACGGTAAGGGTATAGCCTTGCGCGCTTTTTGGGGCTCAAAGGGACTTTTGCCCCAAACTGAGGAAAATACAGCCCAAGGGCAAGCAATTGATCAGTGTGCATGGAAAATGGCCCCAATGGTGCAATCGGGCCATGTTGCAGGGGTGGCCCCAGATGGCCCGAACGGTAAGGGTATAGCCTTGCGCGCTTTTTGGGGCTCAAACGGACTTTTGCCCCAAACTGAGAAAAATGCAGCCCAAGGGCAAGCAATTGATCAGTGTGCATGGAAAATGGCCCCAATGGTGCAATCGGGCCATGTTGCAGGGGTGGCCCCAGATGGCCCGAACGGTAAGGGTATAGCCTTGCGCGCTTTTTGGGGCTCAAACGGACTTTTGCCCCAAACTGAGAAAAATGCAGCCCAATGGCAAGCAATTGATCAGTGTGCATGGAAAATGGCCCCAATGGTGCAATCGGGCCATGTTGCAGGGGTGGCCCCAGATGGCCCGAACGGTAAGGGTATAGCCTTGCGCGCTTTTTAGGGCTCAAACGGACTTTTGCCCCAAACTGAGAAAAATGCAGCCCAAGGGCAAGCAATTGATCAGTGTGCATGGAAAATGGCCCCAATGGTGCAATCGGGCCATGTTGCAGGGGTGGCCCCAGATGGCCCGAACGGAAAGGGTATAGCCTTGCGCGCTTTTTGGGGCTCAAACGGACTTTTGCCCCAAACTGAGAAAAATGCAGCCCAAGGGCAAGCAATTGATCAGTGTGCATGGAAAATGGCCCCAATGGTGCAATCGGGCCACGTTGCAGGGGTGGCCCCAGATGGCCCGAACGGTAAGGGTATAGCCTTGCGCGCTTTTTGGGGCTCAAACGGACTTTTGCCCCAAACTGAGGAAAATGCAGCCCAAGGGCAAGCAATTGATCAGTGTGCATGGAAAATGGCCCCAATGGTGCAATCGGGCCACGTTGCAGGGGTGGCCCCAGATGGCCCGAACGGTAAGGGTATAGCCTTGCGCGCTTTTTGGGGCTCAAACGGACTTTTGCCCCAAACTGAGGAAAATGCAGCCCAAGGGCAAGCAATTGATCAGTGTGCATGGAAAATGGCCCCAATGGTGCAATCGGGCCACGTTGCAGGGGTGGCCCCAGATGGCCCGAACGGTAAGGGTATAGCCTTGCGCGCTTTTTGGGGCTCAAACGGACTTTTGCCCCAAACTGAGGAAAATGCAGCCCAAGGGCAAGCAATTGATCAGTGTGCATGGAAAATGGCCCCAATGGTGCAATCGGGCCACGTTGCAGGGGTGGCCCCAGATGGCCCGAACGGTAAGGGTATAGCCTTGCGCGCTTTTTGGGGCTCAAACGGACTTTTGCCCCAAACTGAGGAAAATGCAGCCCAAGGGCAAGCAATTGATCAGTGTGCATGGAAAATGGCCCCAATGGTGCAATCGGGCCACGTTGCAGGGGTGTCCCCAGATGGCCCGAACGGTAAGGGTATAGCCTTGCGCGCTTTTTGGGGCTCAAACGGACTTTTGCCCCAAACTGAGGAAAATGCAGCCCAAGGGCAAGCAATTGATCAGTGTGCATGGAAAATGGCCCCAATGGTGCAATGGGGCCACGTTGCAGGGGTGGCCCCAGATGGCCCGAACGGTAAGGGTTTGGGGCTCAAACGGACTTTTGCCCCAAACTGAGGAAAATGCAGCCCAAGGGCAAGCAATTGATCAGTGTGCATGGAAAATGGCCCCAATGGTGCAATCGGGCCACGTTGCAGGGGTGGCCCCAGATAGCCCGAACGGTAAGGGTATAGCCTTGCGCGCTTTTTGGGGCTCAAACGGACTTTTGCCCCAAACTGAGGAAAATGCAGCCCAAGGGTAAGCAATTGATCAGTGTGCATGGAAAATGGCCCCAATGGTGCAATCGGGCCACGTTGCAGGGGTGGCCCCAGATGGCCCGAACGGTAAGGGTATAGCCTTGCGCGCTTTTTGGGGCTCAAACGGACTTTTGCCCCAAACTGAGGAAAATGCAGCCCAAGGGCAAGCAATTGATCAGTGTGCATGGAAAATGGCCCCAATGGTGCAATCGGGCCATGTTGCAGGGGTGGCCCCAGATGGCCCGAACGGTAAGGGTATAGCCTTGCGCGCTTTTTGGGGCTCAAACGGACTTTTGCCCCAAACTGAGGAAAATGCAGCCCAAGGGCAAGTAATTGATCAGTGTGCATGGAAAATGGCCCCAATGGTGCAATCGGGCCACGTTGCAGGGGTGTCCCCAGATGGCCCGAACGGTAAGGGTATAGCCTTGCGCGCTTTTTGGGGCTCAAACGGACTTTTGCCCCAAACTGAGGAAAATGCAGCCCAAGGGCAAGCAATTGATCAGTGTGCATGGAAAATGGCCCCAATGGTGCAATCGGGCCACGTTGCAGGGGTGGCCCCAGATGGCCCGAACGGTAAGGGTATAGCCTTGCGCGCTTTTTGGGGCTCAAACGGACTTTTGCCCCAAACTGAGGAAAATGCAGCCCAAGGGCAAGCAATTGATCAGTGTGCATGGAAAATGGCCCCAATGGTGCAATCGGGCCACGTTGCAGGGGTGGCCCCAGATAGCCCGAACGGTAAGGGTATAGCCTTGCGCGCTTTTTGGGGCTCAAACGGACTTTTGCCCCAAACTGAGGAAAATGCAGCCCAAGGGTAAGCAATTGATCAGTGTGCATGGAAAATGGCCCCAATGGTGCAATCGGGCCACGTTGCAGGGGTGGCCCCTGATGGCCCAAACGGTAAGGGTATAGCCTTGCGCGCTTTTTGGGGCTCAAACGGACTTTTGCCCCAAACTGAGGAAAATGCAGCCCAAGGGCAAGCAATTGATCAGTGTGCATGGAAAATGGCCCCAATGGTGCAATCGGGCCATGTTGCAGGGGTGGCCCCAGATGGCCCGAACGGTAAGGGTATAGCCTTGCGCGCTTTTTGGGGCTCAAACGGACTTTTGCCCCAAACTGAGGAAAATGCAGCCCAAGGGCAAGCAATTGATCAGTGTGCATGGAAAATGGCCCCAATGGTGCAATCGGGCCATGTTGCAGGGGTGGCCCCAGATGGCCCGAACGGTAAGGGTATAGCCTTGCGCGCTTTTTGGGGCTCAAACGGACTTTTGCCCCAAACTGAGGAAAATGCAGCCCAAGGGCAAGCAATTGATCAGTGTGCATGGAAAATGGCCCCAATGGTGCAATCGGGCCATGTTGCAGGGGTGGCCCCAGATGGCCCGAACGGTAAGGGTATAGCCTTGCGCGCTTTTTGGGGCTCAAACGGACTTTTGCCCCAAACTGAGGAAAATGCAGCCCAAGGGCAAGCAATTGATCAGTGTGCATGGAAAATGGCCCCAATGGTGCAATCGGGCCATGTTGCAGGGGTGGCCCCAGATGGCCCGAACGGTAAGGGTATAGCCTTGCGCGCTTTTTGGGGCTCAAACGGACTTTTGCCCCAAACTGAGAAAAATGCAGCCCAAGGGCAAGCAATTGATCAGTGTGCATGGAAAATGGCCCCAATGGTGCAATCGGGCCATGTTGCAGGGGTGGCCCCAGATGGCCCGAACGGTAAGGGTATAGCCTTGCGCGCTTTTTGGGGCTCAAACGGACTTTTGCCCCAAACTGAGAAAAATGCAGCCCAAGGGCAAGCAATTGATCAGTGTGCATGGAAAATGGCCCCAATGGTGCAATGGGGCCATGTTGCAGGGGTGGCCCCAGATGGCCCGAACGGTAAGGGTATAGCCTTGCGCGCTTTGTGGGGCTCAAACGGACTTTTGCCCCAAACTGAGAAAAATGCAGCCCAAGGGCAAGCAATTGATCAGTGTGCATGGAAAATGGCCCCAATGGTGCAATGGGGCCATGTTGCAGGGGTGGCCCCAGATGGCCCGAACGGTAAGGGTATAGGCTTGCGCGCTTTTTGGGGCTCAAACGGACATTGCCCCAAACTGAGAAAAATGCAGCCCAGGGGCAAGCAATTGATCAGTGTGCATGGAAAATGGCCCCAATGGTGCAATCGGGCCATGTTGCAGGGGTGGCCCCAGATGGCCCGAACGGTTAGGGTATAGCCTTGCGCGCTTTTTGGGGCTCAAACGGACTTTTGCCCCAAACTGAGAAAAATGCAGCCCAGGGGCAAGCAATTGATCAGTGTGCATGGAAAATGGCCCCAATGGTGCAATCGGGCCATGTTGCAGGGGTGGCCCCAGATGGCCCGAACGGTAAGGGTATAGCCTTGCGCGCTTTTTGGGGCTCAAACGGACTTTTGCCCCAAACTGAGAAAAATGCAGCCCAAGGGCAAGCAATTGATCAGTGTGCATGGAAAATGGCCCCAATGGTGCAATCGGGCCATGTTGCAGGGGTGGCCCCAGATGGCCCGATTGGTAAGGGTATAGCCTTGCGCGCTTTTTGGGGCTCAAACGGACTTTTGCCCCAAACTGAGAAAAATGCAGCCCAAGGGCAAGCAATTGATCAGTGTGCATGGAAAATGGCCCCAATGGTGCAATCGGGCCATGTTGCAGGGGTGGCCCCAGATGGCCCGAACGGTAAGGGTATAGCCTTGCGCGCTTTTTGGGGCTCAAACGGACTTTTGCCCCAAACTGAGAAAAATGCAGCCCAAGGGCAAGCAATTGATCAGTGTGCATGGAAAATGGCCCCAATGGTGCAATCGGGCCATGTTGCAGGGGTGGCCCCAGATGGCCCGAACGGTAAGGGTATAGCCTTGCGCGCTTTTTGGGGCTCAAACGGACTTTTGCCCCAAACTGAGAAAAATGCAGCCCAAGGGCAAGCAATTGATCAGTGTGCATGGAAAATGGCCCCAATGGTGCAATCGGGCCATGTTGCAGGGGTGGCCCCAGATGGCCCGAACGGTAAGGGTATAGCCTTGCGCGCTTTTTGGGGCTCAAACGGACTTTTGCCCGAAACTGAGAAAAATGCAGCCCAAGGGCAAGCAATTGATCAGTGTGCATGGAAAATGGCCCCAATGGTGCAATCGGGCCATGTTGCAGGGGTGGCCCCAGATGGCCCGAACGGTAAGGGTATAGCCTTGCGCGCTTTTTGGGGCTCAAACGGACTTTTGCCCCAAACTGAGAAAAATGCAGCCCAGGGGCAAGCAATTGATCAGTGTGCATGGAAAATGGCCCCAATGGTGCAATCGGGCCATGTTGCAGGGGTGGCCCCAGATAGCCCGAACGGTAAGGGTATAGCCTTGCGCGCTTTTTGGGGCTCAAACGGACTTTTGCCCCAAACTGAGAAAAATGCAGCCCAAGGGCAAGCAATTGATCAGTGTGCATGGAAAATGGCCCCAATGGTGCAATCGGGCCATGTTGCAGGGGTGGCCCCAGATGGCCCGAACGGTAAGGGTATAGGGCTCAAACGGACTTTTGCCCCAAACTGAGAAAAATGCAGCCCAAGGGCAAGCAATTGATCAGTGTGCATGGAAAATGGCCCCAATGGTGCAATCGGGCCATGTTGCAGGGGTGGCCCCAGATGGCCCGAACGGTAAGGGTATAGCCTTGCGCGCTTTTTGGGGCTCAAACGGACTTTTCCCCCAAACTGAGAATAATGCAGCCCAAGAGCAAGCAATTGATCAGTGTGCATGGAAAATGGCCCCAATGGTGCAATCGGGCCATGTTGCAGGGGTGGCCCCAGATGGCCCGAACGGTAAGGGTATAGCCTTGCGCGCTTTTTGGGGCTCAAACAGACTTTTGCCCCAAACTGAGAAAAATGCAACCCAAGGGCAAGCAATTGATCAGTGTGCATGGAAAATGGCCCCAATGGTGCAATCGGGCCATGTTGCAGGGGTGGCCCCAGATGGCCCGAACGGTGAGGGTATAGCCTTGCGCGCTTTTTGGGGCTCAAACGGACTTTTGCCCCAAACTGAGAAAAATGCAGCCCAAGGGCAAGCAATTGATCAGTGTGCATGGAAAATGGCCCCAGTGGTGCAATCGGGCCATGTTGCAGGGGTGGCCCCAGATGGCCCGAACGGTAAGGGTATAGCCTTGCGCGCTTTTTGGGGCTCAAACGGACTTTTGCCCCAAACTGAGAAAAATGCAGCCCAAGGGCAAGGAATTCATCAGTGTGCATGGAAAATGGCCCCAATGGTGCAATCGGGCCATGTTGCAGGGGTGGCCCCAGATGGCCCGAACGGTAAGGGTATAGCCTTGCGCGCTTTTTGGGGCTCAAACGGACTTTTGCCCCAAACTGAGAAAAATGCAGCCCAAGGGCAAGCAATTGATCAGTGTGCATGGAAAATGGCCCCAATGGTGCAATCGGGCCATGTTGCAGGGGTGGCCCCAGATGGCCCGAACGGTAAGGGTATAGCCTTGCGCGCTTTTTGGGGCTCAAACGGACTTTTGCCCCAAAATGAGAAAAATGCAGCCCAAGGGCAAGCAATTGATCAGTGTGCATGGAAAATGGCCCCAATGGTGCAATCGGGCCATGTTGCAGGGGTGGCCCCAGATGGCCCGAACGGTATGGGTATAGCCTTGCGCGCTTTTTGGGGCTCAAACGGACTTTTGCCCCAAACTGAGAAAAATGCAGCCCAAGGGCAAGCAATTGATCAGTGTGCATGGAAAATGGCCCCAATGGTGCAATCGGGCCATGTTGCAGGGGTGGCCCCAGATGGCCCGAACGGTAAGGGTATAGCCTTGCGCGCTTTTTGGGGCTCAAACGGACTTTTGCCCGAAACTGAGAAAAATGCAGCCCAAGGGCAAGCAATTGATCAGTGTGCATGGAAAATGGCCCCAATGGTGCAATCGGGCCATGTTGCAGGGGTGGCCCCAGATGGCCCGAACGGTAAGGGTATAGCCTTGCGCGCTTTTTGGGGCTCAAACGGACTTTTGCCCCAAACTGAGAAAAATGCAGCCCAAGGGCAAGCAATTGATCAGTGTGCATGGAAAACGGCCCCAGTGGTGCAATCGGGCCATGTTGCAGGGGTGGCCCCAGATGGCCCGAACGGTAAGGGTATAGCCTTGCGCGCTTTTTGGGGCTCAAACGGACTTTTGCCCCAAACTGAGAAAAATGCAGCCCAAGGGCAAGCAATTGATCAGTGTGCATGGAAAACGGCCCCAGTGGTGCAATCGGGCCATGTTTCAGGGGTGGCCCCAGATGGCCCGAACGGTAAGGGTATAGCCTTGCGCGCTTTTTGGGGCTCAAACGGACTTTTGCCCCAAACTGAGAAAAATGCAGCCCAAGGGCAAGCAATTGATCAGTGTGCATGGAAAATGGCCCCAATGGTGCAATCGGGCCATGTTGCAGGGGTGGCCAAAGATGGCCCGAACGGTTAGGGTATAGCCTTGCGCGGTTTTTGGGACTCAAACGGACTTTTGCCCCAAACTGAGAAAAATGCAGCCCAAGGGCAAGCAATTGATCAGTGTGCATGGAAAATGGCCCCAATGGTGCAATCGGGCCATGTTGCAGGGGTGGCCCCAGATGGCCCGAACGGTTAGGGTATAGCCTTGCACGGTTTTTGGGACTCAAACGGACTTTTGCCCCAAACTGAGAAAAATGCAGCCCAAGGGCAAGCAATTGATCAGTGTGCATAGAAAATGGCCCCAGTGGTGCAATCGGACCATGTTGCAGGGGTGGCCCCAGATGGCCCGAACGGTAAGGTTATAGCCTTGCGCGCTTTTTGGGGCTCAAACGGACTTTTGCCCCAAACTGAGAAAAATGCAGCCCAAGGGCAAGCAATTGATCAGTGTGCATGGAAAATGGCCCCAGTGGTGCAATCGGGCCATGTTGCAGGGGTGGCCCCAGATGGCCCGAACGGTAAGGGTATAGCCTTGCGCGCTTTTTGGGGCTCAAACGGACTTTTGCCCCAAACTGAGGAAAATGCAGCCCAAGGGCAAGCAATTGATCAGTGTGCATGGAAAATGGTACCAGTGGTGCAATCGGGCCATGTTGCAGGGGTGGCCCCAGATGACCCGAACGGTAAGGGTATAGCCTTGCGTGCTTTTTGGGGCTCAAACGGACTTTTGCCCCAAACTGAGAAAAATGCAGCCCAAGAGCAAGCAATTGATCAGTGTGCATGGAAAATGGCCCCAATGGTGCAATCGGGCCATGTTGCAGGGGTGGCCCCAGATGGCCCGAACGGTAAGGGTATAGCCTTGCTCGCTTTTTGGGGCTCAAACGGACTTTTGCCCCAAACTGAGAAAAATGCAGCCCAAGGGCAAGCAATTGATCAGTGTGCATGGAAAATGGCCCCAATGGTGCAATCGGGCCATGTTGCAGGGGTGGCCCCAGATGGCCCAAACGGTAAGGGTATAGCCTTGCGCGCTTTTTGGGGCTCAAACGGACTTTTGCCCCAAACTGAGAAAAATGCAGCCCAAGGGCAAGCAATTGATCAGTGTGCATGGAAAATGGCCCCAATGGTGCAATCGGGCCATGTTGCAGGGGTGGCCCCAGATGGCCCGAACGGTAAGGGTATAGCCTTGCGCGCTTTTTGGGGCTCAAACGGACTTTTGCCCCAAACTGAGAAAAATGCAGCCCAAGGGCAAGCAATTGATCAGGGTGCATGGAAAATGGCCCCAATGGTGTAATCGGGCCATGTTGCAGGGGTGGCCCCAGATGGCTCGAACGGTAAGGGTATAGCCTTGCGCGCTTTTTGGGGCTCAAACGGACTTTTGCCCCAAACTGAGAAAAATGCAGCCCAAGGGCAAGCAATTGATCAGTGTGCATGGAAAATGGCCCCAATGGTGCAATCGGGCCATGTTGCAGGGGTGGCCCCAGATGACCCGAACGGTAAGGGTATAGCCTTGCGCGCTTTTTGGGGCTCAAACGGACTTTTGCCCCAAACTGAGAAAAATGCAGCCCAAGGGCAAGCAATTGATCAGTGTGCATGGAAAATGGCCCCAATGGTGCAATGGGGCTATGTTGCAGGGGTGGCCGCAGATGGCCCGAACGGTAAGGGTATAGCCTTGCGCGCTTTTTGGGGCTCAAACGGACTTTTGCCCCAAACTGAGAAAAATGCAGCCCAAGGGCAAGCAATTGATCAGTGTGCATGGAAAATGGCCCCAATGGTGCAATCGGGCCATGTTGCAGGGGTGGCCCCAGATGGCCCGAACGGTAAGGGTATAGCCTTGCGCGCTTTTTGTGGCTCAAACGGACTTTTGCCCCAAACTGAGAAAAATGCAGCCCAAGGGCAAGCAATTGATCAGTGTGCATGGAAAATGGCCCCAATGGTGCAATCGGGCCATGTTGCAGGGGTGGCCCCAGATGGCCCGAACGGTAAGGGTATAGCCTTGCGCGCTTTTTGGGGCTCAAACGGACTTTTGCCCCAAACTGAGAAAAATGCAGCCCAAGGGCAAGCAATTGATCAGTGTGCATGGAAAATGGCCCCAATGGTGCAATCGGGCCATGTTGCAGGGGTGGCCCCAGATGGCCCGAACGGTAAGGGTATAGCCTTGCGCGCTTTTTGGGGCTCAAACGGACTTTTGCCCCAAACTGAGAAAAATGCAGCCCAGGGGCAAGCAATTGATCAGTGTGCATGGAAAATGGCCCCAATGGTGCAATCGGGCCATGTTGCAGGGGTGGCCCCAGATGGCCCGAACGGTAAGGGGATAGCCTTGCGCGCTTTTTGGGGCTCAAACGGACTTTTGCCCCAAACTGAGAAAAATGCAGCCCAAGGGCAAGCAATTGATCAGTGTGCATGGAAAATGGCCCCAATGGTGCAATCGGGCCATGTTGCAGGGGTGGCCCCAGATGGCCCGAACGGTAAGGATATAGCCTTGCGCGCTTTTTGGGGCTCAAACGGACTTTTGCCCCAAACTGAGAAAAATGCAGCCCAAGGGCAAGCAATTGATCAGTGTGCATGGAAATTGCCCCAATGGTGCAATCGGGCCATGTTGCAAGGGTGGCCCCAGATGGCCCGAACGGTAAGGGTATAGCCTTGCGCGCTTTTTGGGGCTCAAACGGACTTTTGCCCCAAACTGAGAAAAATGCAGCCCAAGGGCAAGCAATTGATCAGTGTGCATGGAAAATGGCCCCAATGGTGCAATCGGGCCATGTTGCAGGGGTGGCCCCAGATGGCCCGAACGGTAAGGGTATAGCCTTCCGCGCTTTTTGGGGCTCAAACGGACTTTTGCCCCAAACTGAGAAAAATGCATCCCAAGGGCAAGCAATTGATCAGTGTGCATGGAAAATGGCCCCAATGGTGCAATCGGGCCATGTTGCAGGGGTGGCCCCAGATGGCCCGAACGGTAAGGGTATAGCCTTGCGCGCTTTTTGGGGCTCAAACGGACTTTTGCCCCAAACTGAGAAAAATGCAGCCCAAGGGCAAGCAATTGATCAGTGTGCATGGAAAATGGCCCCAATGGTGCAATCGAGCCATGTTGCAGGGGTGGCCCCAGATGGCCCGAACGGTAAGGGTATAGCCTTGCGCGCTTTTTGGGGCTCAAACGGACTTTTGCCCCAAACTGAGAAAAATGTAGCCCAAGGGCAAGCAATTGATCAGTGTGCATGGAAAATGGCCCCAATGGTGCAATCGGGCCATGTTGCAGGGGTGGCCCCAAATGGCCCGAACGGTAAGGGTATAGCCTTGCGCGCTTTTTGGGGCTCAAACAGACTTTTGCCCCAAACTGAGAAATATGCAGCCCAAGGGCAAGCAATTGATCAGTGTGCATGGAAAATGGCCCCAATGGTGCATTCGGGCCATGTTGCAGGGGTGGCCCCAAATGGCCCGAACGGTAAGGGTATAGCCTTGCGCGCTTTTTGGGGCTCAAAGGGACTTTTGCCCCAAACTGAGGAAAATGCAGCCCAAGGGCAAGCAATTGATCAGTGTGCATGGAAAATGGCCCCAATGGTGCAATCGGGCCACGTTGCAGGGGTGGCCCGAGATGGCCCGAACGGTAAGGGTATAGCCTTGCGCGCTTTTTGGGGCTCAAACGGACTTTTGCCCCAAACTGAGAAAAATGCAGCCCAAGGGCAAGCAATTGATCAGTGTGCATGGAAAAAGGCCCCAATGGTGCAATCGGGCCACGTTGCAGGGGTGGCCCCAGATGGCCCGAACGGTAAGGGTATAGCCTTGCGCGCTTTTTGGGGCTCAAACGGACTTTTGCCCCAAACTGAGGAAAATGCAGCCCAAGGGCAAGCAATTGATCAGTGTGCATGGAAAATGGCCCCAGTGGTGCAATCGGGCCACGTTGCAGGGGTGGCCCCAGATGGCCCGAACGGTAAGGGTATAGCCTTGCGCGCTTTTTGGGGCTCAAACGGACTTTTGCCCCAAACTGAGGAAAATGCAGCCCAAGGGCAAGCAATTGATCAGTGTGCATGGAAAATGGCCCCAATGGTGCAATCGGGCCATGTTGCAGGGGTGGCCCCAGATGGCCCGAACGGAAAGGGTATAGCCTTGCGCGCTTTTTGGGGCTCAAACGGACTTTTGCCCCAAACTGAGAAAAATGCAGCCCAAGGGCAAGCAATTGATCAGTGTGCATGGAAAATGGCCCCAATGGTGCAATCGGGCCATGTTGCAGGGGTGGCCCCAGATGGCCCGAACGGTAAGGGTATAGCCTTGCGCGCTTTTTGGGGCTCAAACGGACTTTTGCCCCAAACTGAGAAAAATGCAGCCCAAGGGCAAGCAATTGATCAGTGTGCATGGTAAATGGCCCCAATGGTGCAATCGGGCCATGTTGCAGGGGTGGCCCCAGATGGCCCGAACGGTAAGGGTATAGCCTTGCGCGCTTTTTGGGGCTCAAACAGACTTTTGCCCCAAACTGAGAAAAATGCAGCCCAAGGGCAAGCAATTGATCAGTGTGCATGGAAAATGGCCCCAATGGTGCAATCGGGCCATGTTGCAGGGGTGGCCCCAGATGGCCCGAACGGTAAGGGTATAGCCTTGCGCGCTTTTTGGGGCTCAAACGGACTTTTGCCCCAAACTGAGAAAAATGCAGCCCAAGGGCAAGCAATTGATCAGTGTGCATGGAAAATGGCCCCAATGGTGCAATCGGGCCATGTTGCAGGGGTGGCCCCAGATGGCCCGAACGGTAAGGGTATAGCCTTGCGCGCTTTTTGGGGCTCAAACGGACTTTTGCCCCAAACTGAGGAAAATGCAGCCCAAGGGCAAGCAATTGATCAGTGTGCATGGAAAATGGCCCCAATGGTGCAATCGGGCCATGTTGCAGGGGTGGCCCCAGATGGCCCGAACGGTAAGGATATAGCCTTGCGTGCTTTTTGGGGCTCCAACGGACTTTTGCCCCAAACTGAGGAAAATGCAGCCCAAGGGCAAGCAATTGATCAGTGTGCATGGAAAATGGCCCCAATGGTGCAATCGGGCCACGTTGCAGGGGTGGCCCCAGATGGCCCGAACGGTAAGGGTATAGCCTTGCGCGCTTTTTGGGCTCAAACGGACTTTTGCCCCAAACTGAGGAAAATGCAGCCCAAGGGCAAGCAATTGATCAGTGTGCATGGAAAATGGCCCCAATGGTGCAATCGGGCCACGTTGCAGGGGTGGCCCCAGATGGACCGAACGGTAAGGGTATAGCCTTGCGCGCTTTTTGGGGCTCAAACGGACTTTTGCCCCAAAATGAGGAAAATGCAGCCCAAGGGCAAGCAATTGATCAGTGTGCATGGAAAATGGCCCCAATGGTGCAATCGGGCCACGTTGCAGGGGTGGCCCCAGATGGCCCGAACGGTAAGGGTATAGCCTTGCGCGCTTTTTGGGGCTCAAACGGACTTTTGCCCCAAACTGAGGAAAATGCAGCCCAAGGGCAAGCAATTGATCAGTGTGCATGGAAAATAGCCCCAATGGTGCAATCGGGCCACGTTGCAGGGGTGGCCCCAGATGGCCCGAACGGTAAGGGTATAGCCTTGCGCGCTTTTTGGGCCTCAAACGGACTTTTGCCCCAAACTGAGGAAAATGCAGCCCAAGGGCAAGCAATTGATCAGTGTGCATGGAAAATGGCCCCAATGGTGCAATCGGGCCACGTTGCAGGGGTGGCCCCAGATGGCCCGAACGGTAAGGGTATAGCCTTGCGCGCTTCTTGGGGCTCAAACGGACTTTTGCCCCAAACTGAGGAAAATGCAGCCCAAGGGCAAGCAATTGATCAGTGTGCATGGAAAAAGGCCCCAATGGTGCAATCGGGCCACGTTGCAGGGGTGGCCCCAGATGGCCCGAACGGTAAGGGTATAGCCTTGCGCGCTTTTTGGGGCTCAAACGGACTTTTGCCCCAAACTGAGGAAAATGCAGCCCAAGGGCAAGCAATTGATCAGTGTGCATGGAAAATGGCCCCAGTGGTGCAATCGGGCCACGTTGCAGGGGTGGCCCCAGATGGCCCGAACGGTAAGGGTAGCCTTGCGCGCTTTTTGGGGCTCAAACGGACTTTTGCCCCAAACTGAGGAAAATGCAGCCCAAGGGCAAGCAATTGATCAGTGTGCATGGAAAATGGCCCCAATGGTGCAATCGGGCCACGTTGCAGGGGTGGCCCCAGATGGCCCGAACGGTAAGGGTATAGCCTTGCGCGCTTTTTGGGGCTCAAACGGACTTTTGCCCCAAACTGAGGAAAATGCAGCCCAAGGGCAAGCAATTGATCAGTGTGCATGGAAAATGGCCCCAATGGTGCAATCGGGCCACGTTGCAGGGGTGGCCCCAGATGGCCCGAACGGTAAGGGTATAGCCTTACGCGCTTTTTGGGGCTCAAACGGACTTTTGCCCCAAACTGAGGAAAATGCAGCCCAAGGGCAAGCAATTGATCAGTGTGCATGGAAAATGGCCCCAATGGTGCAATCGGGCCACGTTGCAGGGGTGGCCCCAGATGGCCCGAACGGTAAGGGTATAGCCTTGCGCGCTTTTTGGGGCTCAAACGGACTTTTGCCCCAAACTGAGGAAAATGCAGCCCAAGGGCAAGCAATTGATCAGTGTGCATGGAAAATAACCCCAATGGTGCAATCGGGCCACGTTGCAGGGGTGGCCCCAGATGGCCCGAACGGTAAGTGTATAGCCTTGCGCGCTTTTTGGGGCTCAAACGGACTTTTGCCCCAAACTGAGGAAATTGCAGCCCAAGGGCAAGCAATTGATCAGTGTGCATGGAAAATGGCCCCAATGGTGCAATCGGGCCATGTTTCAGGGGTGGCCCCAGATGGCCCGAACGGTAAGGGTATAGCCTTGCGCGCTTTTTGGGGCTCAAACGGACTTTTGCCCCAAACTGAGGAAAATGCAGCCCAAGGGCAAGCAATTGATCAGTGTGCATGGAAAATGGCCCCAATGGTGCAATCGGGCCACGTTGCAGGGGTGGCCCCAGATGGCCCGAACGGTAAGGGTATAGCCTTGCGCGCTTTTTGGGGCTCAAACGGACTTTTGCCCCAAACTGAGGAAAATGCAGCCCAAGGGCAAGCAATTGATCAGTGTGCATGGAAAATGGCCCCAATGGTGCAATCGGGCCACGTTGCAGGGGTGGCCCCAGATGGCCCGAACGGTAAGGGTATAGCCTTGCGCGCTTTAATGGTGCAATCGGGCCACGTTGCAGGGGTGGCCCCAGATGGCCCGAACGGTAAGGGTATAGCCTTGCGCGCTTTTTGGGGCTCAAACGGACTTTTGCCCCAAACTGAGGAAAATGCAGCCCAAGGGCAAGCAATTGATCAGTGTGCATGGAAAATGGCCCCAATGGTGCAATCGGGCCACGTTGCAGGGGTGGCCCCAGATGGCCCGAACGGTAAGGGTATAGCCTTGCGCGCTTTTTGGGGCTCAAACGGACTTTTGCCCCAAACTGAGAAAAATGCAGCCCAAGGGCAAGCAATTGATCAGTGTGCATGGAAAATGGCCCCAATGGTGCAATCGGGCCATGTTGCAGGGGTGGCCCCAGATGGCCCGAACGGTAAGGGTATAGCCTTGCGCGCTTTTTGGGGCTCAAACGGACTTTTGCCCCAAACTGAGAAAAATGCAGCCCAAGGGCAAGCAATTGATCAGTGTGCATGGAAAATGGCCCCAATGGTGCAATCGGGCCATGTTGCAGGGGTGGCCCCAGATGGCCCGAACGGTAAGGGTATAGCCTTGCGTGCTTTTTGGGGCTCAAACAGACTTTTGCCCCAAACTGAGAAATATGCAGCCCAAGGGCAAGCAATTGATCAGTGTGCATGGAAAATGGCCCCAATGGTGCAATCGAGCCATGTTGCAGGGGTGGCCCCAGATGGCCCGAACGGTAAGGGTATAGCCTTGCGCGCTTTTTGGGGCTCAAACGGACTTTTGCCCCAAACTGAGGAAAATGCAGCCCACGGGCAAGCAATTGATCAGTGTGCATGGAAAATGGCCCCAATGGTGCAATCGGGCCATGTTACAGGGGTGGCCCGAGATGGCCCGAACGGTAAGGGTAGCCTTGCGCGCTTTTTGGGGCTCAAACGGACTTTTGCCCCAAACTGAGATAAATGCAGCCCAAGGGCAAGCAATTGATCAGTGTGCATGGAAAATGGCCCCAATGGTGCAATCGGGCCATGTTGCAGGGGTGGCCCCAGATGGCCCGAACGGTAAGGGTATAGCCTTGCGCGCTTTTTGGGGCTCAAACGGACTTTTGCCCCAAACTGAGAAAAATGCAGCCCAAGGGCAAGCAATTGATCAGTGTGCATGGAAAATGGCCCCAATGGTGCAATCGGGCCATGTTGCAGGGGTGGCCCCAGATGGCCCGAACGGTAAGGGTATAGCCTTGCGCGCTTTTTGGGGCTCAAACGGACTTTTGCCCCAAACTGAGAAAAATGCAGCCCAAGGGCAAGCAATTGATCAGTGTGCATGGAAAATGGCCCCAATGGTGCAATCGGGCCATGTTGCAGGGGTGGCCCCAGATGGCCCGAACGGAAAGAGTATAGCCTTGCGCGCTTTTTGGGGCTCAAACGGACTTTTGCCCCAAACTGAGAAAAATGCAGCCCAATGGCAAGCAATTGATCAGTGTGCATGGAAAATGGCCCCAATGGTGCAATCGGCCATGTTGCAGGGGTGGCCCCAGATGGCCCGAACGGTAAGGGTATAGCCTTGCGCGCTTTTTGGGGCTCAAACGGACTTTTGCCCCAAACTGAGAAAAATGCAGCCCAAGGGCAAGCAATTGATCAGTGTGCATGGAAAATGGCCCCAATGGTGCAATCGGGCCATGTTGCAGGGGTGGCCCCAGATGGCCCGAACGGTAAGGGTATAGCCTTGCGCGCTTTTTGGGGCTCAAACGGACTTTTGCCCCAAACTGAGAAAAATGCAGCCCAAGGGCAAGCAATTGATCAGTGTGCATGGAAAATGGCCCCAATGGTGCAATCGGGCCATGTTGCAGGGGTGGCCCCAGATGGCCCGAACGGTAAGGGTATAGCCTTGTGCGCTTTTTGGGGCTCAAACGGACTTTTGCCCCAAACTGAGAAAAATGCAGCCCAAGGGCAAGCAATTGATCAGTGTGCATGGAAAATGGCCCCAATGGTGCAATCGGGCCATGTTGCAGGGGTGGCCCCAGATGGCCCGAACGGTAAGGGTATAGCCTTGCGCGCTTTTTAGGGCTCAAACGGACTTTTGCCCCAAACTGAGGAAAATGCAGCCCAAGGGCAAGCAATTGATCAGTGTGCATGGAAAATGGCCCCAATGGTGCAATCGGGCCATGTTGCAGGGGTGGCCCCAGATGGCCCGAACGGTAAGGGTATAGCCTTGCGCGCTTTTTGGGGCTCAAACGGACTTTTGCCCCAAACTGAGGAAAATGCAGCCCAAGGGCAAGCAATTGATCAGTGTGCAAGGAAAATGGCCCCAATGGTGCAATCGGGCCATGTTGCAGGGGTGGCCCCAGATGGCCCGAACGGTAAGGGTATAGCCTTGCGCGCTTTTTGGGGCTCAAACGGACTTTTGCCCCAAACTGAGGAAAATGCAGCCCAAGGGCAAGCAATTGATCAGTGTGCATGGAAAATGGCCCCAATGGTGCAATCGGGCCATGTTGCAGGGGTGGCCCCAGATGGCCCGAACGGTAAGGGTATAGCCTTGCGCGCTTTTTGGGGCTCAAACGGACTTTTGCCCCAAACTGAGGAAAATGCAGCCCAAGGGCAAGCAATTGATCAGTGTGCATGGAAAATGGCCCCAATGGTGCAATCGGGCCATGTTGCAGGGGTGGCCCCAGATGGCCCGAACGGTAAGGGTATAGCCTTGCGCGCTTTTTGAGGCTCCAACGGACTTTTGCCCCAAACTGAGGAAAATGCAGCCCAAGGGCAAGCAATTGATCAGTGTGCATGGATAATGGCCCCAATGGTGCAATCGGGCCACGTTGCAGGGGTGGCCCCAGATGGCCCGAATGGTAAGGGTATAGCCTTGCGCGCTTTTTGGGGCTCAAACGGACTTTTGCCCCAAACTGAGGAAAATGCAGCCCAAGGGCAAGCAATTGATCAGTGTGCATGGAAAATGGCCCCAATGGTGCAATCGGGCCACGTTGCAGGGGTGGCCCCAGATGGCCCGAACGGTAAGGGTATAGCCTTGCGCGCTTTTTGGGGCTCAAACGGACTTTTGCCCCAAAATGAGGAAAATGCAGCCCAAGGGCAAGCAATTGATCAGTGTGCATGGAAAATGGCCCCAATGGTGCAATCGGGCCACGTTGCAGGGGTGGCCCCAGATGGCCCGAACGGTAAGGGTATAGCCTTGCGCGCTTTTTGGGGCTCAAACGGACTTTTGCCCCAAACTGAGGAAAATGCAGCCCAAGGGCAAGCAATTGATCAGTGTGCATGGAAAATAGCCCCAATGGTGCAATCGGGCCACGTTGCAGGGGTGGCCCCAGATGGCCCGAAAGGTAAGGGTATAGCCTTGCGCGCTTTTTGGGGCTCAAACGGACTTTTGCCCCAAACTGAGGAAAATGCAGCCCAAGGGCAAGCAATTGATCAGTGTGCATGGAAAATGGCCCCAATGGTGCAATCGGGCCACGTTGCAGGGGTGGCCCCAGATGGCCCGAACGGTAAGGGTATAGCCTTGCGCGCTTCTTGGGGCTCAAACGGACTTTTGCCCCAAACTGAGGAAAATGCAGCCCAAGGGCAAGCAATTGATCAGTGTGCATGGAAAAAGGCCCCAATGGTGCAATCGGGCCACGTTGCAGGGGTGGCCCCAGATGGCCCGAACGGTAAGGGTATAGCCTTGCGCGCTTTTTGGGGCTCAAACGGACTTTTGCCCCAAACTGAGGAAAATGCAGCCCAAGGGCAAGCAATTGATCAGTGTGCATGGAAAATGGCCCCAGTGGTGCAATCGGGCCACGTTGCAGGGGTGGCCCCAGATGGCCCGAACGGTAAGGGTATAGCCTTGCGCGCTTTTTGGGGCTCAAACGGACTTTTGCCCCAAACTGAGGAAAATGCAGCCCAAGGGCAAGCAATTGATCAGTGTGCATGGAAAATGGCCCCAATGGTGCAATCGGGCCACGTTGCAGGGGTGGCCCCAGATGGCCCGAACGGTAAGGGTATAGCCTTGCGCGCTTTTTGGGGCTCAAACGGACTTTTGCCCCAAACTGAGGAAAATGCAGCCCAAGGGCAAGCAATTGATCAGTGTGCATGGAAAATGGCCCCAATGGTGCAATCGGGCGACGTTGCAGGGGTGGCCCCAGATGGCCCGAACGGTAAGGGTATAGCCTTGCGCGCTTTTTGGGGCTCAAACGGACTTTTGCCCCAAACTGAGGAAAATGCAGCCCAAGGGCAAGCAATTGATCAGTGTGCATGGAAAATGGCCCCAATGGTGCAATCGGGCCACGTTGCAGGGGTGGCCCCAGATGGCCCGAACGGTAAGGGTATAGCCTTGCGCGCTTTTTGGGGCTCAAACGGACTTTTGCCCCAAACTGAGGAAAATGCAGCCCAAGGGCAAGCAATTGATCAGTGTGCATGGAAAATGGCCCCAATGGTGCAATCGGGCCACGTTGCAGGGGTGGCCCCAGATGGCCCGAACGGTAAGGGTATAGCCTTGCGCGCTTTTTGGGGCTCAAACGGACTTTTGCCCCAAACTGAGGAAAATGCAGCCCAAGGGCAAGCAATTGATCAGTGTGCATGGAAAATGGCCCCAATGGTGCAATCGGGCCACGTTGCAGGGGTGGCCCCAGATGGCCCGAACGGTAAGGGTATAGCCTTGCGCGCTTTTTGGGGCTCAAACGGACTTTTGCCCCAAACTGAGGAAAATGCAGCCCAAGGGCAAGCAATTGATCAGTGTGCATGGAAAATGGCCCCAATGGTGCAATCGGGCCACGTTGCAGGGGTGGCCCCAGATGGCCCGAACGGTAAGGGTATAGCCTTGCGCGCTTTTTGGGGCTCAAACGGACTTTTGCCCCAAACTGAGGAAAATGCAGCCCAAGGGCAAGCAATTGATCAGTGTGCATGGAAAATGGCCCCAATGGTGCAATCGGGCCACGTTGCAGGGGTGGCCCCAGATGGCCTGAACGGTAAGGGTATAGCCTTGCGCGCTTTTTGGGGCTCAAACGGACTTTTGCCCCAAACTGAGGAAAATGCAGCCCAAGGGCAAGCAATTGATCAGTGTGCATGGAAAATGGCCCCAATGGTGCAATCGGGCCACGTTGCAGGGGTGGCCCCAGATGGCCCGAACGGTAAGGGTATAGCCTTGCGCGCTTTTTGGGGCTCAAACGGACTTTTGCCCCAAACTGAGGAAAATGCAGCCCAAGGGCAAGCAATTGATCAGTGTGCATGGAAAATGGCCCCAATGGTGCAATCGGGCCACGTTGCAGGGGTGGCCCCAGATGGCCCGAACGGTAAGGGTATAGCCTTGCGCGCTTTTTGGGGCTCAAACGGACTTTTGCCCCAAACTGAGGAAAATGCAGCCCAAGGGCAAGCAATTGATCAGTGTGCATGGAAAATGGCCCCAATGGTGCAATCGGGCCACGTTGCAGGGGTGGCCCCAGATGGCCCGAACGGTAAGGGTATAGCCTTGCGCGCTTTTTGGGGCTCAAACGGACTTTTGCCCCAAACTCAGGAAAATGCAGCCCAAGGGCAAGCAATTGATCAGTGTGCATGGAAAATGGCCCCAATGGTGCAATCGGGCCACGTTGCAGGGGTGGCCCCAGATGGCCCGAACGGTAAGGGTATAGCCTTGCGCGCTTTTTGGGGCTCAAACGGACTTTTGCCCCAAACTGAGGAAAATGCAGCCCAAGGGCAAGCAATTGATCAGTGTGCATGGAAAATGGCCCCAATGGTGCAATTGGGCCACGTTGCAGGGGTGGCCCCAGATGGCCCGAACGGTAAGGGTATAGCCTTGCGCGCTTTTTGGGGCTCAAACGGACTTTTGCCCCAAACTGAGGAAAATGCAGCCCAAGGGCAAGCAATTGATCAGTGTGCATGGAAAATGGCCCCAATGGTGCAATCGGGCCATGTTCCAGGGGTGGCCCCAGATGGCCCGAACGGTATAGCCTTGCGCGCTTTTTGGGGCTCAAACGGACTTTTGCCCCAAACTGAGGAAAATGCAGCCCAAGGGCAAGCAATTGATCAGTGTGCATGGAAAATGGCCCCAATGGTGCAATCGGGCCATGTTGCAGGGGTGGCCCCAGATGGCCCGAACGGTAAGGGTATAGCCTTGCGCGCTTTTTGGGGCTCAAAAGGACTTTTGCCCCAAACTGAGGAAAATGCAGCCCAAGAGCAAGCAATTCATCAGTGTGCATGGAAAATGGCCCCAATGGTGCAATCGGGCCATGTTGCAGGGGTGGCCCCAGATGGCCCGAACGGTAAGGGTATAGCCTTGCGCGCTTTTTGGGGCTCAAACGGACTTTTGCCCCAAACTGAGGAAAATGCAGCCCAAGGGCAAGCAATTGATCAGTGTGCATGGAAAATGGCCCCAATGGTGCAATCGGGCCACGTTGCAGGGGTGGCCCCAGATGGCCCGAACGGTAAGGGTATAGCCTTGCGCGCTTTTTGGGGCTCAAACGGACTTTTGCCCCAAACTGAGAAAAATGCAGCCCAAGGGCAAGCAATTGATCAGTGTGCATGGAAAATGGCCCCAATGGTGCAATCGGGCCATGTTGCAGGGGTGGCCCCAGATGGCCCGAACGGTAAGGGTATAGCCTTGCGCGCTTTTTGGGGCTCAAACGGACTTTTGCCCCAAAATGAGGAAAATGCAGCCCAAGGGCAAGCAATTGATCAGTGTGCATGGAAAATGGCCCCATTGGTGCAATCGGGCCATGTTGCAGGGGTGGCCCGAGATGGCCCGAACGGTAGGGGTATAGCCTTGCGCGCTTTTTGGGGCTCAAACGGACTTTTGCCCCAAACTGAGAAAAATGCAGCCCAAGGGCAAGCAATTGATCAGTGTGCATGGAAAATGGCCCCAATGGTGCAATCGGGCCATGTTGCAGGGGTGGCCCCAGATGGCCCGAACGGTAAGGGTATAGCCTTGCGCGCTTTTTGGGGCTCAAACGGACTTTTGCCCCAAACTGAGAAAAATGCAGCCCAAGGGCAAGCAATTGATCAGTGTGCATGGAAAATGGCCCCAATGGTGCAATCGGGCCATGTTGCAGGGGTGGCCCCAGATGGCCCGAACGGTAAGGGTATAGCCTTGCGCGCTTTTTGGGGCTCAAACGGACTTTTGCCCCAAACTGAGAAAAATGCAGCCCAAGGGCAAGCAATTGATCAGTGTGCATGGAAAATGGCCCCAATGGTGCAATCGGGCCATGTTGCAGGGGTGGCCCCAGATGGCCCGAACGGAAAGGGTATAGCCTTGCGCGCTTTTTGGGGCTCAAACGGACTTTTGCCCCAAACTGAGAAAAATGCAGCCCAATGGCAAGCAATTGATCAGTGTGCATGGAAAATGGCCCCAATGGTGCAATCGGGCCATGTTGCAGGGGTGGCCCCAGATGGCCCGAACGGTAAGGGTATAGCCTTGCGCGCTTTTTGGGGCTCAAACGGACTTTTGCCCCAAACTGAGAAAAATGCAGCCCAAGGGCAAGCAATTGATCAGTGTGCATGGAAAATGGCCCCAATGGTGCAATCGGGCCATGTTGCAGGGGTGGCCCCAGATGGCCCGAACGGTAAGGGTATAGCCTTGCGCGCTTTTTGGGGCTCAAACGGACTTTTGCCCCAAACTGAGAAAAATGCAGCCCAAGGGCAAGCAATTGATCAGTGTGCATGGAAAATGGCCCCAATGGTGCAATCGGGCCATGTTGCAGGGGTGGCCCCAGATGGCCCGAAAGGTAAGGGTATAGCCTTGCGCGCTTTTTGGGGCTCAAACGGACTTTTGCCCCAAACTGAGGAAAATGCAGCCCAAGGGCAAGCAATTGATCAGTGTGCATGGAAAATGGCCCCAATGGTGCAATCGGGCCACGTTGCAGGGGTGGCCCCAGATGGCCCGAACGGTAAGGGTATAGCCTTGCGCGCTTTTTGGGGCTCAAACGGACTTTTGCCCCAAACTGAGGAAAATGCAGCCCAAGGGCAAGCAATTGATCAGTGTGCATGGAAAATGGCCCCAATGGTGCAATCGGGCCACGTTGCAGGGGTGGCCCCAGATGGCCCGAACGGTAAGGGTATAGCCTTGCGCGCTTTAATGGTGCAATCGGGCCACGTTGCAGGGGTGGCCCCAGATGGCCCGAACGGTAAGGGTATAGCCTTGCGCGCTTTTTGGGGCTCAAACGGACTTTTGCCCCAAACTGAGGAAAATGCAGCCCAAGGGCAAGCAATTGATCAGTGTGCATGGAAAATGGCCCCAATGGTGCAATCGGGCCACGTTGCAGGGGTGGCCCCAGATGGCCCGAACGGTAAGGGTATAGCCTTGCGCGCTTTTTGGGGCTCAAACGGACTTTTGCCCCAAACTGAGAAAAATGCAGCCCAAGGGCAAGCAATTGATCAGTGTGCATGGAAAATGGCCCCAATGGTGCAATCGGGCCATGTTGCAGGGGTGGCCCCAGATGGCCCGAACGGTAAGGGTATAGCCTTGCGCGCTTTTTGGGGCTCAAACGGACTTTTGCCCCAAACTGAGAAAAATGCAGCCCAAGGGCAAGCAATTGATCAGTGTGCATGGAAAATGGCCCCAATGGTGCAATCGGGCCATGTTGCAGGGGTGGCCCCAGATGGCCCGAACGGTAAGGGTATAGCCTTGCGTGCTTTTTGGGGCTCAAACAGACTTTTGCCCCAAACTGAGAAATATGCAGCCCAAGGGCAAGCAATTGATCAGTGTGCATGGAAAATGGCCCCAATGGTGCAATCGAGCCATGTTGCAGGGGTGGCCCCAGATGGCCCGAACGGTAAGGGTATAGCCTTGCGCGCTTTTTGGGGCTAAAACGGACTTTTGCCCCAAACTGAGGAAAATGCAGCCCACGGGCAAGCAATTGATCAGTGTGCATGGAAAATGGCCCCAATGGTGCAATCGGGCCATGTTGCAGGGGTGGCCCGAGATGGCCCGAACGGTAAGGGTAGCCTTGCGCGCTTTTTGGGGCTCAAACGGACTTTTGCCCCAAACTGAGATAAATGCAGCCCAAGGGCAAGCAATTGATCAGTGTGCATGGAAAATGGCCCCAATGGTGCAATCGGGCCATGTTGCAGGGGTGGCCCCAGATGGCCCGAACGGTAAGGGTATAGCCTTGCGCGCTTTTTGGGGGTCAAACGGACTTTTGCCCCAAACTGAGAAAAATGCAGCCCAAGGGCAAGCAATTGATCAGTGTGCATGGAAAATGGCCCCAATGGTGCAATCGGGCCATGTTGCAGGGGTGGCCCCAGATGGCCCGAACGGTAAGGGTATAGCCTTGCGCGCTTTTTGGGGCTCAAACGGACTTTTGCCCCAAACTGAGAAAAATGCAGCCCAAGGGCAAGCAATTGATCAGTGTGCATGGAAAATGGCCCCAATGGTGCAATCGGGCCATGTTGCAGGGGTGGCCCCAGATGGCCCGAACGGAAAGAGTATAGCCTTGCGCGCTTTTTGGGGCTCAAACGGACTTTTGCCCCAAACTGAGAAAAATGCAGCCCAATGGCAAGCAATTGATCAGTGTGCATGGAAAATGGCCCCAATGGTGCAATCGGCCATGTTGCAGGGGTGGCCCCAGATGGCCCGAACGGTAAGGGTATAGCCTTGCGCGCTTTTTGGGGCTCAAACGGACTTTTGCCCCAAACTGAGAAAAATGCAGCCCAAGGGCAAGCAATTGATCAGTGTGCATGGAAAATGGCCCCAATGGTGCAATCGGGCCATGTTGCAGGGGTGGCCCCAGATGGCCCGAACGGTAAGGGTATAGCCTTGCGCGCTTTTTGGGGCTCAAACGGACTTTTGCCCCAAACTGAGAAAAATGCAGCCCAAGGGCAAGCAATTGATCAGTGTGCATGGAAAATGGCCCCAATGGTGCAATCGGGCCATGTTGCAGGGGTGGCCCCAGATGGCCCGAACGGTAAGGGTATAGCCTTGTGCGCTTTTTGGGGCTCAAACGGACTTTTGCCCCAAACTGAGAAAAATGCAGCCCAAGGGCAAGCAATTGATCAGTGTGCATGGAAAATGGCCCCAATGGTGCAATCGGGCCATGTTGCAGGGGTGGCCCCAGATGGCCCGAACGGTAAGGGTATAGCCTTGCGCGCTTTTTAGGGCTCAAACGGACTTTTGCCCCAAACTGAGGAAAATGCAGCCCAAGGGCAAGCAATTGATCAGTGTGCATGGAAAATGGCCCCAATGGTGCAATCGGGCCATGTTGCAGGGGTGGCCCCAGATGGCCCGAACGGTAAGGGTATAGCCTTGCGCGCTTTTTGGGGCTCAAACGGACTTTTGCCCCAAACTGAGGAAAATGCAGCCCAAGGGCAAGCAATTGATCAGTGTGCAAGGAAAATGGCCCCAATGGTGCAATCGGGCCATGTTGCAGGGGTGGCCCCAGATGGCCCGAACGGTAAGGGTATAGCCTTGCGCGCTTTTTGGGGCTCAAACGGACTTTTGCCCCAAACTGAGGAAAATGCAGCCCAAGGGCAAGCAATTGATCAGTGTGCATGGAAAATGGCCCCAATGGTGCAATCGGGCCATGTTGCAGGGGTGGCCCCAGATGGCCCGAACGGTAAGGGTATAGCCTTGCGCGCTTTTTGGGGCTCAAACGGACTTTTGCCCCAAACTGAGGAAAATGCAGCCCAAGGGCAAGCAATTGATCAGTGTGCATGGAAAATGGCCCCAATGGTGCAATCGGGCCATGTTGCAGGGGTGGCCCCAGATGGCCCGAACGGTAAGGGTATAGCCTTGCGCGCTTTTTGAGGCTCCAACGGACTTTTGCCCCAAACTGAGGAAAATGCAGCCCAAGGGCAAGCAATTGATCAGTGTGCATGGATAATGGCCCCAATGGTGCAATCGGGCCACGTTGCAGGGGTGGCCCCAGATGGCCCGAATGGTAAGGGTATAGCCTTGCGCGCTTTTTGGGGCTCAAACGGACTTTTGCCCCAAACTGAGGAAAATGCAGCCCAAGGGCAAGCAATTGATCAGTGTGCATGGAAAATGGCCCCAATGGTGCAATCGGGCCACGTTGCAGGGGTGGCCCCAGATGGCCCGAACGGTAAGGGTATAGCCTTGCGCGCTTTTTGGGGCTCAAACGGACTTTTGCCCCAAAATGAGGAAAATGCAGCCCAAGGGCAAGCAATTGATCAGTGTGCATGGAAAATGGCCCCAATGGTGCAATCGGGCCACGTTGCAGGGGTGGCCCCAGATGGCCCGAACGGTAAGGGTATAGCCTTGCGCGCTTTTTGGGGCTCAAACGGACTTTTGCCCCAAACTGAGGAAAATGCAGCCCAAGGGCAAGCAATTGATCAGTGTGCATGGAAAATAGCCCCAATGGTGCAATCGGGCCACGTTGCAGGGGTGGCCCCAGATGGCCCGAAAGGTAAGGGTATAGCCTTGCGCGCTTTTTGGGGCTCAAACGGACTTTTGCCCCAAACTGAGGAAAATGCAGCCCAAGGGCAAGCAATTGATCAGTGTGCATGGAAAATGGCCCCAATGGTGCAATCGGGCCACGTTGCAGGGGTGGCCCCAGATGGCCCGAACGGTAAGGGTATAGCCTTGCGCGCTTCTTGGGGCTCAAACGGACTTTTGCCCCAAACTGAGGAAAATGCAGCCCAAGGGCAAGCAATTGATCAGTGTGCATGGAAAAAGGCCCCAATGGTGCAATCGGGCCACGTTGCAGGGGTGGCCCCAGATGGCCCGAACGGTAAGGGTATAGCCTTGCGCGCTTTTTGGGGCTCAAACGGACTTTTGCCCCAAACTGAGGAAAATGCAGCCCAAGGGCAAGCAATTGATCAGTGTGCATGGAAAATGGCCCCAGTGGTGCAATCGGGCCACGTTGCAGGGGTGGCCCCAGATGGCCCGAACGGTAAGGGTATAGCCTTGCGCGCTTTTTGGGGCTCAAACGGACTTTTGCCCCAAACTGAGGAAAATGCAGCCCAAGGGCAAGCAATTGATCAGTGTGCATGGAAAATGGCCCCAATGGTGCAATCGGGCCACGTTGCAGGGGTGGCCCCAGATGGCCCGAACGGTAAGGGTATAGCCTTGCGCGCTTTTTGGGGCTCAAACGGACTTTTGCCCCAAACTGAGGAAAATGCAGCCCAAGGGCAAGCAATTGATCAGTGTGCATGGAAAATGGCCCCAATGGTGCAATCGGGCGACGTTGCAGGGGTGGCCCCAGATGGCCCGAACGGTAAGGGTATAGCCTTGCGCGCTTTTTGGGGCTCAAACGGACTTTTGCCCCAAACTGAGGAAAATGCAGCCCAAGGGCAAGCAATTGATCAGTGTGCATGGAAAATGGCCCCAATGGTGCAATCGGGCCACGTTGCAGGGGTGGCCCCAGATGGCCCGAACGGTAAGGGTATAGCCTTGCGCGCTTTTTGGGGCTCAAACGGACTTTTGCCCCAAACTGAGGAAAATGCAGCCCAAGGGCAAGCAATTGATCAGTGTGCATGGAAAATGGCCCCAATGGTGCAATCGGGCCACGTTGCAGGGGTGGCCCCAGATGGCCCGAACGGTAAGGGTATAGCCTTGCGCGCTTTTTGGGGCTCAAACGGACTTTTGCCCCAAACTGAGGAAAATGCAGCCCAAGGGCAAGCAATTGATCAGTGTGCATGGAAAATGGCCCCAATGGTGCAATCGGGCCACGTTGCAGGGGTGGCCCCAGATGGCCCGAACGGTAAGGGTATAGCCTTGCGCGCTTTTTGGGGCTCAAACGGACTTTTGCCCCAAACTGAGGAAAATGCAGCCCAAGGGCAAGCAATTGATCAGTGTGCATGGAAAATGGCCCCAATGGTGCAATCGGGCCACGTTGCAGGGGTGGCCCCAGATGGCCCGAACGGTAAGGGTATAGCCTTGCGCGCTTTTTGGGGCTCAAACGGACTTTTGCCCCAAACTGAGGAAAATGCAGCCCAAGGGCAAGCAATTGATCAGTGTGCATGGAAAATGGCCCCAATGGTGCAATCGGGCCACGTTGCAGGGGTGGCCCCAGATGGCCCGAACGGTAAGGGTATAGCCTTGCGCGCTTTTTGGGGCTCAAACGGACTTTTGCCCCAAACTGAGGAAAATGCAGCCCAAGGGCAAGCAATTGATCAGTGTGCATGGAAAATGGCCCCAATGGTGCAATCGGGCCACGTTGCAGGGGTGGCCCCAGATGGCCCGAACGGTAAGGGTATAGCCTTGCGCGCTTTTTGGGGCTCAAACGGACTTTTGCCCCAAACTGAGGAAAATGCAGCCCAAGGGCAAGCAATTGATCAGTGTGCATGGAAAATGGCCCCAATGGTGCAATCGGGCCACGTTGCAGGGGTGGCCCCAGATGGCCCGAACGGTAAGGGTATAGCCTTGCGCGCTTTTTGGGGCTCAAACGGACTTTTGCCCCAAACTGAGGAAAATGCAGCCCAAGGGCAAGCAATTGATCAGTGTGCATGGAAAATGGCCCCAATGGTGCAATCGGGCCACGTTGCAGGGGTGGCCCCAGATGGCCCGAACGGTAAGGGTATAGCCTTGCGCGCTTTTTGGGGCTCAAACGGACTTTTGCCCCAAACTGAGGAAAATGCAGCCCAAGGGCAAGCAATTGATCAGTGTGCATGGAAAATGGCCCCAATGGTGCAATCGGGCCACGTTGCAGGGGTGGCCCCAGATGGCCCGAACGGTAAGGGTATAGCCTTGCGCGCTTTTTGGGGCTCAAACGGACTTTTGCCCCAAACTGAGGAAAATGCAGCCCAAGGGCAAGTAATTGATCAGTGTGCATGGAAAATGGCCCCAATGGTGCAATCGGGCCATGTTCCAGGGGTGGCCCCAGATGGCCCGAACGGTATAGCCTTGCGCGCTTTTTGGGGCTCAAACGGACTTTTGCCCCAAACTGAGGAAAATGCAGCCCAAGGGCAAGCAATTGATCAGTGTGCATGGAAAATGGCCCCAATGGTGCAATCGGGCCATGTTGCAGGGGTGGCCCCAGATGGCCCGAACGGTAAGGGTATAGCCTTGCGCGCTTTTTGGGGCTCAAAAGGACTTTTGCCCCAAACTGAGGAAAATGCAGCCCAAGAGCAAGCAATTCATCAGTGTGCATGGAAAATGGCCCCAATGGTGCAATCGGGCCATGTTGCAGGGGTGGCCCCAGATGGCCCGAACGGTAAGGGTATAGCCTTGCGCGCTTTTTGGGGCTCAAACGGACTTTTGCCCCAAACTGAGGAAAATGCAGCCCAAGGGCAAGCAATTGATCAGTGTGCATGGAAAATGGCCCCAATGGTGCAATCGGGCCACGTTGCAGGGGTGGCCCCAGATGGCCCGAACGGTAAGGGTATAGCCTTGCGCGCTTTTTGGGGCTCAAACGGACTTTTGCCCCAAACTGAGAAAAATGCAGCCCAAGGGCAAGCAATTGATCAGTGTGCATGGAAAATGGCCCCAATGGTGCAATCGGGCCATGTTGCAGGGGTGGCCCCAGATGGCCCGAACGGTAAGGGTATAGCCTTGCGCGCTTTTTGGGGCTCAAACGGACTTTTGCCCCAAACTGAGGAAAATGCAGCCCAAGGGCAAGCAATTGATCAGTGTGCATGGAAAATGGCCCCATTGGTGCAATCGGGCCATGTTGCAGGGGTGGCCCGAGATGGCCCGAACGGTAAGGGTATAGCCTTGCGCGCTTTTTGGGGCTCAAACGGACTTTTGCCCCAAACTGAGAAAAATGCAGCCCAAGGGCAAGCAATTGATCAGTGTGCATGGAAAATGGCCCCAATGGTGCAATCGGGCCATGTTGCAGGGGTGGCCCCAGATGGCCCGAACGGTAAGGGTATAGCCTTGCGCGCTTTTTAGGGCTCAAACGGACTTTTGCCCCAAACTGAGGAAAATGCAGCCCAAGGGCAAGCAATTGATCAGTGTGCATGGAAAATGGCCCCAATGGTGCAATCGGGCCATGTTGCAGGGGTGGCCCCAGATGGCCCGAACGGTAAGGGTATAGCCTTGCGCGCTTTTTGGGGCTCAAACGGACTTTTGCCCCAAACTGAGGAAAATGCAGCCCAAGGGCAAGCAATTGATCAGTGTGCATGGAAAATGGCCCCAATGGTGCAATCGGGCCATGTTGCAGGGGTGGCCCCAGATGGCCCGAACGGTAAGGGTATAGCCTTGCGCGCTTTTTGGGGCTCAAACGGACTTTTGCCCCAAACTGAGGAAAATGCAGCCCAAGGGCAAGCAATTGATCAGTGTGCATGGAAAATGGCCCCAATGGTGCAATCGGGCCATGTTGCAGGGGTGGCCCCAGATGGCCCGAACGGTAAGGGTATAGCCTTGCGCGCTTTTTGGGGCTCAAACGGACTTTTGCCCCAAACTGAGGAAAATGCAGCCCAAGGGCAAGCAATTGATCAGTGTGCATGGAAAATGGCCCCAATGGTGCAATCGGGCCATGTTGCAGGGGTGGCCCCAGATGGCCCGAACGGTAAGGGTATAGCCTTGCGCGCTTTTTGAGGCTCCAACGGACTTTTGCCCCAAACTGAGGAAAATGCAGCCCAAGGGCAAGCAATTGATCAGTGTGCATGGAAAATGGCCCCAATGGTGCAATCGGGCCACGTTGCAGGGGTGGCCCCAGATGGCCCGAACGGTAAGGGTATAGCCTTGCGCGCTTTTTAGGGCTCAAACGGACTTTTGCCCCAAACTGAGGAAAATGCAGCCCAAGGGCAAGCAATTGATCAGTGTGCATGGAAAATGGCCCCAATGGTGCAATCGGGCCACGTTGCAGGGGTGGCCCCAGATGGCCCGAACGGTAAGGGTATAGCCTTGCGCGCTTTTTGGGGCTCAAACGGACTTTTGCCCCAAACTGAGGAAAATGCAGCCCAAGGGCAAGCAATTGATCAGTGTGCATGGAAAATGGCCCCAATGGTGCA
This sequence comes from Macrobrachium rosenbergii, assembly GCA_039081455.1. Lineage (NCBI taxonomy): Eukaryota > Metazoa > Arthropoda > Malacostraca > Decapoda > Palaemonidae > Macrobrachium > Macrobrachium rosenbergii. The sequence continues at coordinate 142,214 of JANJGK010000052.1, forward strand.
ATCGGGCCACGTTGCAGGGGTGGCCCCAGATGGCCCGAACGGTAAGGGTATAGCCTTGCGCGCTTTTTGGGGCTCAAACGGACTTTTGCCCCAAAATGAGGAAAATGCAGCCCAAGGGCAAGCAATTGATCAGTGTGCATGGAAAATGGCCCCAATGGTGCAATCGGGCCACGTTGCAGGGGTGGCCCCAGATGGCCCGAACGGTAAGGGTATAGCCTTGCGCGCTTTTTGGGGCTCAAACGGACTTTTGCCCCAAACTGAGGAAAATGCAGCCCAAGGGCAAGCAATTGATCAGTGTGCATGGAAAATAGCCCCAATGGTGCAATCGGGCCACGTTGCAGGGGTGGCCCCAGATGGCCCGAACGGTAAGGGTATAGCCTTGCGCGCTTTTTGGGCCTCAAACGGACTTTTGCCCCAAACTGAGGAAAATGCAGCCCAAGGGCAAGCAATTGATCAGTGTGCATGGAAAATGGCCCCAATGGTGCAATCGGGCCACGTTGCAGGGGTGGCCCCAGATGGCCCGAACGGTAAGGGTATAGCCTTGCGCGCTTCTTGGGGCTCAAACGGACTTTTGCCCCAAACTGAGGAAAATGCAGCCCAAGGGCAAGCAATTGATCAGTGTGCATGGAAAAAGGCCCCAATGGTGCAATCGGGCCACGTTGCAGGGGTGGCCCCAGATGGCCCGAACGGTAAGGGTATAGCCTTGCGCGCTTTTTGGGGCTCAAACGGACTTTTGCCCCAAACTGAGGAAAATGCAGCCCAAGGGCAAGCAATTGATCAGTGTGCATGGAAAATGGCCCCAATGGTGCAATCGGGCCATGTTGCAGGGGTGGCCCCAGATGGCCCGAACGGTAAGGGTATAGCCTTGCGCGCTTTTTGGGGCTCCAACGGACTTTTGCCCCAAACTGAGGAAAATGCAGCCCAAGGGCAAGCAATTGATCAGTGTGCATGGAAAATGGCCCCAATGGTGCAATCGGGCCATGTTGCAGGGGTGGCCCCAGATGGCCCGAACGGTAAGGGTATACCCTTGCGCGCTTTTTGAGGCTCCAACGGACTTTTGCCCCAAACTGAGGAAAATGCAGCCCAAGGGCAAGCAATTGATCAGTGTGCATGGAAAATGGCCCCAATGGTGCAATCGGGCCACGTTGCAGGGGTGGCCCCAGATGGCCCGAACGGTAAGGGTATAGCCTTGCGCGCTTTTTGGGGCTCAAACGGACTTTTGCCCCAAACTGAGGAAAATGCAGCCCAAGGGCAAGCAATTGATCAGTGTGCATGGAAAATGGCCCCAATGGTGCAATCGGGCCACGTTGCAGGGGTGGCCCCAGATGGCCCGAACGGTAAGGGTATAGCCTTGCGCGCTTTTTGGGGCTCAAACGGACTTTTGCCCCAAAATGAGGAAAATGCAGCCCAAGGGCAAGCAATTGATCAGTGTGCATGGAAAATGGCCCCAATGGTGCAATCGGGCCACGTTGCAGGGGTGGCCCCAGATGGCCCGAACGGTAAGGGTATAGCCTTGCGCGCTTTTTGGGGCTCAAACGGACTTTTGCCCCAAACTGAGGAAAATGCAGCCCAAGGGCAAGCAATTGATCAGTGTGCATGGAAAATAGCCCCAATGGTGCAATCAGGCCACGTTGCAGGGGTGGCCCCAGATGGCCCGAACGGTAAGGGTATAGCCTTGCGCGCTTTTTGGGCCTCAAACGGACTTTTGCCCCAAACTGAGGAAAATGCAGCCCAAGGGCAAGCAATTGATCAGTGTGCATGGAAAATGGCCCCAATGGTGCAATCGGGCCACGTTGCAGGGGTGGCCCCAGATGGCCCGAACGGTAAGGGTATAGCCTTGCGCGCTTCTTGGGGCTCAAACGGACTTTTGCCCCAAACTGAGGAAAATGCAGCCCAAGGGCAAGCAATTGATCAGTGTGCATGGAAAAAGGCCCCAATGGTGCAATCGGACCACGTTGCAGGGGTGGCCCCAGATGGCCCGAACGGTAAGGGTATAGCCTTGCGCGCTTTTTGGGGCTCAAACGGACTTTTGCCCCAAACTGAGGAAAATGCAGCCCAAGGGCAAGCAATTGATCAGTGTGCATGGAAAATGGCCCCAGTGGTGCAATCGGGCCACGTTGCAGGGGTGGCCCCAGATGGCCCGAACGGTAAGGGTATAGCCTTGCGCGCTTTTTGGGGCTCAAACGGACTTTTGCCCCAAACTGAGGAAAATGCAGCCCAAGGGCAAGCAATTGATCAGTGTGCATGGAAAATGGCCCCAATGGTGCAATCGGGCCACGTTGCAGGGGTGGCCCCAGATGGCCCGAACGGTAAGGGTATAGCCTTGCGCGCTTTTTGGGGCTCAAACGGACTTTTGCCCCAAACTGAGGAAAATGCAGCCCAAGGGCAAGCAATTGATCAGTGTGCATGGAAAATGGCCCCAATGGTGCAATCGGGCCACGTTGCAGGGGTGGCCCCAGATGGCCCGAACGGTAAGGGTATAGCCTTGCGCGCTTTTTGGGGCTCAAACGGACTTTTGCCCCAAACTGAGGAAAATGCAGCCCAAGGGCAAGCAATTGATCAGTGTGCATGGAAAATGGCCCCAATGGTGCAATCGGGCCACGTTGCAGGGGTGGCCCCAGATGGCCCGAACGGTAAGGGTATAGCCTTGCGCGCTTTTTGGGGCTCAAACGGACTTTTGCCCCAAACTGAGGAAAATGCAGCCCAAGGGCAAGCAATTGATCAGTGTGCATGGAAAATGGCCCCAATGGTGCAATCGGGCCACGTTGCAGGGGTGGCCCCAGATGGCCCGAACGGTAAGGGTATAGCCTTGCGCGCTTTTTGGGGCTCAAACGGACTTTTGCCCCAAACTGAGGAAAATGCAGCCCAAGGGCAAGCAATTGATCAGTGTGCATGGAAAATGGCCCCAATGGTGCAATCGGGCCATGTTGCAGGGGTGGCCCCAGATGGCCCGAACGGTAAGGGTATAGCCTTGCGCGCTTTTTGGGGCTCAAACGGACTTTTGCCCCAAACTGAGGAAAATGCAGCCCAAGGGCAAGCAATTGATCAGTGTGCATGGAAAATGGCCCCAATGGTGCAATCGGGCCACGTTGCAGGGGTGGCCCCAGATGGCCCGAACGGTAAGGGTATAGCCTTGCGCGCTTTTTGGGGCTCAAACGGACTTTTGCCCCAAACTGAGGAAAATGCAGCCCAAGGGCAAGCAATTGATCAGTGTGCATGGAAAATGGCCCCAATGGTGCAATCGGGCCACGTTGCAGGGGTGGCCCCAGATGGCCCGAACGGTAAGGGTATAGCCTTGCGCGCTTTTTGGGGCTCAAACGGACTTTTGCCCCAAACTGAGGAAAATGCAGCCCAAGGGCAAGCAATTGATCAGTGTGCATGGAAAATGGCCCCAATGGTGCAATCGGGCCACGTTGCAGGGGTGGCCCCAGATGGCCCGAATGGTAAGGGTATAGCCTTGCGCGCTTTTTGGGGCTCAAACGGACTTTTGCCCCAAACTGAGGAAAATGCAGCCCAAGGGCAAGCAATTGATCAGTGTGCATGGAAAATGGCCCCAATGGTGCAATCTGGCCATGTTCCAGGGGTGGCCCCAGATGGCCCGAACGGTATAGCCTTGCGCGCTTTTTGGGGCTCAAACGGACTTTTGCCCCAAACTGAGGAAAATGCAGCCCAAGGGCAAGCAATTGATCAGTGTGCATGGAAAATGGCCCCAATGGTGCAATCGGGCCATGTTGCAGGGGTGGCCCCAGATGGCCCGAACGGTAAGGGTATAGCCTTGCGCGCTTTTTGGGGCTCAAAAGGACTTTTGCCCCAAACTGAGGAAAATGCAGCCCAAGAGCAAGCAATTCATCAGTGTGTATGGAAAATGGCCCCAATGGTGCAATCGGGCCATGTTGCAGGGGTGGCCCCAGATGGCCCGAACGGTAAGGGTATAGCCTTGCGCGCTTTTTGGGGCTCAAACGGACTTTTGCCCCAAACTGAGGAAAATGCAGCCCAAGGGCAAGCAATTGATCAGTGTGCATGGAAAATGGCCCCAATGGTGCAATCGGGCCACGTTGCAGGGGTGGCCCCAGATGGCCCGAACGGTAAGGGTATAGCCTTGCGCGCTTTTTGGGGCTCAAACGGACTTTTGCCCCAAACTGAGAAAAATGCAGCCCAAGGGCAAGCAATTGATCAGTGTGCATGGAAAATGGCCCCAATGGTGCAATCGGGCCATGTTGCAGGGGTGGCCCCAGATGGCCCGAACGGTAAGGGTATAGCCTTGCGCGCTTTTTGGGGCTCAAACGGACTTTTGCCCCAAACTGAGGAAAATGCAGCCCAAGGGCAAGCAATTGATCAGTGAGCATGGAAAATGGTCCCAATCGTGCAATCGGGCCATGTTGCAGGGGTGGCCCCAGATGGCCCGAACGGTAAGGGTATAGCCTTGCGCGCTTTTTGTGGCTCAAACGGACTTTTGCCCCAAACTGAGAAAAATGCAGCACAAGGGCAAGCAATTGATCAGTGTGCATGGAAAATGGCCCCAATGGTGCAATCGGGCCATGTTGCAGGGGTGGCCCCAGATGGCCCGAACGGTAAGGGTATAGCCTTGCGCGCTTTTTGGGGCTCAAACGGACTTTTGCCCCAAACTGAGAAAAATGCAGCCCAAGGGCAAGCAATTGATCAGTGTGCATGGAAAATGGCCCCAATGGTGCAATCGGGCCATGTTGCAGGGGTGGCCCCAGATGGCCCGAACGGTAAGGGTATAGCCTTGCGCGCTTTTTGGGGCTCAAACGGACTTTTGCCCCAAACTGAGAAAAATGCAGCCCAAGGGCAAGCAATTGATCAGTGTGCATGGAAAATGGCCCCAATGGTGCAATCGGGCCATGTTGCAGGGGTGGCCCCAGATGGCCCGAACGGTAAGGGTATAGCCTTGCGCGCTTTTTGGGGCTCAAACGGACTTTTGCCCCAAACTGAGAAAAATGCAGCCCAAGGGCAAGCAATTGATCAGTGTGCATGGAAAATGGCCCCAATGGTGCAATCGGGCCATGTTGCAGGGGTGGCCCCAGATGACCCGAACGGTTAGGGTATAGCCTTGCGCGCTTTTTGGGGCTCAAACGGACTTTTGCCCCAAACTGAGAAAAATGCAGCCCAGGGGCAAGCAATTGATCAGTGTGCATGGAAAATGGCCCCAATGGTGCAATCGGGCCATGTTGCAGGGGTGGCCCCAGATGGCCCGAACGGTAAGGGTATAGCCTTGCGCGCTTTTTGGGGCTCAAACGGACTTTTGCCCCAAACTGAGAAAAATGCAGCCCAAGGGCAAGCAATTGATCAGTGTGCATGGAAAATGGCCCCAATGGTGCAATCGGGCCATGTTGCAGGGGTGGCTCCAGATGGCCCGAACGGTAAGGGTATAGCCTTGCGCGCTTTTTGGGGCTCAAACGGACTTTTGCCCCAAACTGAGAAAAATGCAGCCCAAGGGCAAGCAATTGATCAGTGTGCATGGAAAATGGCCCCAATGGTGCAATCGGGCCATGTTGCAAGGGTGGCCCCAGATGGCCCGAACGGTAAGGGTATAGCCTTGCGCGCTTTTTGGGGCTCAAACGGACTTTTGCCCCAAACTGAGAAAAATGCAGCCCAAGGGCAAGCAATTGATCAGTGTGCATGGAAAATGGCCCCAATGGTGCAATCGGGCCATGTTGCAGGGGTGGCCCCAGATGGCCCGAACGGTAAGGGTATAGCCTTGCGCGCTTTTTGGTGCTCAAACGGACTTTTGCCCCAAACTGAGAAAAATGCAGCCCAAGGGCAAGCAATTGATCAGTGTGCATGGAAAATGGCCCCAATGGTGCAATCGGGCCATGTTGCAGGGGTGGCCCCAGATGGCCCGAACGGTAAGGGTATAGCCTTGCGCGCTTTTTGGGGCTCAAACGGACTTTTGCCCCAAACTGAGAAAAATGCAGCCCAAGGGCAAGCAATTGATCAGTGTGCATGGAAAATGGCCCCAATGGTGCAATCGGGCCATGTTGCAGGGGTGGCCCCAGATGGCCCGAACGGTAAGGGTATAGCCTTGCGCGCTTTTTGGGGCTCAAACGGACTTTTGCCCCAAACTGAGAAAAATGCAGCCCAAGGGCAAGCAATTGATCAGTGTGCATGGAAAATGGCCCCAATGGTGCAATCGGGCCATGTTGCAGGGGTGGCCCCAGATGACCCGAACGGTTAGGGTATAGCCTTGCGCGCTTTTTGGGGCTCAAACGGACTTTTGCCCCAAACTGAGAAAAATGCAGCCCAAGGGCAAGCAATTGATCAGTGTGCATGGAAAATGGCCCCAATGGTGCAATCGGGCCATGTTGCAGGGGTGGCCGCAGATGGCCCGAACGGTAAGGGTATAGCCTTGCGCGCTTTTTGGGGCTCAAACGGACTTTTGCCCCAAACTGAGAAAAATGCAGCCCAAGGGCAAGCAATTGATCAGTGTGCATGGAAAATGGCCCCAATGGTGCAATCGGGCCATGTTGCAGGGGTGGCCCCAGATGGCCCGAACGGTAAGGGTATAGCCTTGCGCGCTTTTTGTGGCTGAAACGGACTTTTGCCCCAAACTGAGAAAAATGCAGCCCAAGGGCAAGCAATTGATCAGTGTGCATGGAAAATGGCCCCAATGGTGCAATCGGGCCATGTTGCAGGGGTGGCCCCAGATGGCCCGAACGGTAAGGGTATAGCCTTGCGCGCTTTTTGGGGCTCAAACGGACTTTTGCCCCAAACTGAGAAAAATGCAGCCCAAGGGCAAGCAATTGATCAGTGTGCATGGAAAATGGCCCCAATGGTGCAATCGGGCCATGTTGCAGGGGTGGCTCCAGATGGCCCGAACGGTAAGGGTATAGCCTTGCGCGGTTTTTGGGGCTCAAACGGACTTTTGCCCCAAACTGAGAAAAATGCAGCCCAAGGGCAAGCAATTGATCAGTGTGCATGGAAAATGGCCCCAATGGTGCAATCGGGCCATGTTGCAAGTTTGGCCCCAGATGGCCCGAACGGTAAGGGTATAGCCTTGCGCGCTTTTTGGGGCTCAAACGGACTTTTGCCCCAAACTGAGAAAAATGCAGCCCAAGGGCAAGCAATTGATCAGTGTGCATGGAAAATGGCCCCAATGGTGCAATCGGGCCATGTTGCAGGGGTGGCCCCAGATGGCCCGAACGGTAAGGGTATAGCCTTGCGCGCTTTTTGGTGCTCAAACGGACTTTTGCCCCAAACTGAGAAAAATGCAGCCCAAGGGCAAGCAATTGATCAGTGTGCATGGAAAATGGCCCCAATGGTGCAATCGGGCCATGTTGCAGGGGTGGCCCCAGATGGCCCGAACGGTAAGGGTATAGCCTTGCGCGCTTTTTGGGGCTCAAACGGACTTTTGCCCCAAACTGAGAAAAATGCAGCCCAAGGGCAAGCAATTGATCAGTGTGCATGGAAAATGGCCCCAATGGTGCAATCGGGCCATGTTGCAGGGGTGGCCCCAGATGGCCCGAACGGTAAGGGTATAGCCTTGCGCGCTTTTTGGGGCTCAAACGGACTTTTGCCCCAAACTGAGAAAAATGCAGCCCAAGGGCAAGCAATTGATCAGTGTGCATGGAAAATGGCCCCAATGGTGCAATCGGGCCATGTTGCAGGGGTGGCCCCAGATGACCCGAACGGTTAGGGTATAGCCTTGCGCGCTTTTTGGGGCTCAAACGGACTTTTGCCCCAAACTGAGAAAAATGCAGCCCAAGGGCAAGCAAATGATCAGTGTGCATGGAAAATGGCCCCAATGGTGCAATCGGGCCATGTTGCAGGGGTGGCCGCAGATGGCCCGAACGGTAAGGGTATAGCCTTGCGCGCTTTTTGGGGCTCAAACGGACTTTTGCCCCAAACTGAGAAAAATGCAGCCCAAGGGCAAGCAATTGATCAGTGTGCATGGAAAATGGCCCCAATGGTGCAATCGGGCCATATTGCAGGGGTGGCCCCAGATGGCCCGAACGGTAAGGGTATAGCCTTGCGCGCTTTTTGTGGCTGAAACGGACTTTTGCCCCAAACTGAGAAAAATGCAGCCCAAGGGTAAGCAATTGATCAGTGTGCATGGAAAATGGCCCCAATGGTGCAATCGGGCCATGTTGCAGGGGTGGCCCCAGATGGCCCGAACGGTAAGGGTGTAGCCTTGCGCGCTTTTTGGGGCTCAAACGGACTTTTGCCCCAAACTGAGAAAAATGCGGCCCAGGGGCAAGCAATTGATCAGTGTGCATGGAAAATGGCCCCAATGGTGCAATCGGGCCATGTTGCAGGGGTGGCCCCAGATGGCCCGAACGGTAAGGGTATAGCCTTGCGCGCTTTTTGGGGCTCAAACGGACTTTTGCCCCAAACTGAGAAAAATGCAGCCCAAGGGCAAGCAATTGATCAGTGTGCATGGAAAATGGCCCCAATGGTGCAATCGGGCCATGTTGCAGGGGTGGCTCCAGATGGCCCGAACGGTAAGGGTATAGCCTTGCGCGCTTTTTGGGGCTCAAACGGACTTTTGCCCCAAACTGAGAAAAATGCAGCCCAAGGGCAAGCAATTGATCAGTGTGCATGGAAAATGGCCCCAATGGTGCAATCGGGCCATGTTGCAGGGGTGGCCCCAGATGGCCCGAACGGTAAGGGTATAGCCTTGCGCGCTTTTTGGTGCTCAAACGGACTTTTGCCCCAAACTGAGAAAAATGCAGCCCAAGGGCAAGCAATTGATCAGTGTGCATGGAAAATGGCCCCAATGGTGCAATCGGGCCATGTTGCAGGGGTGGCCCCAGATGGCCCGAACGGTAAGGGTATAGCCTTGCGCGCTTTTTGGGGCTCAAACGGACTTTTGCCCCAAACTGAGAAAAATGCAGCCCAAGGGCAAGCAATTGATCAGTGTGCATGGAAAATGGCCCCAATGGTGCAATCGGGCCATGTTGCAGGGGTGGCCCCAGATGGCCCGAACGGTAAGGGTATAGCCTTGCGCGCTTTTTGGGGCTCAAACGGACTTTTGCCCCAAACTGAGAAAAATGCAGCCCAAGGGCAAGCAATTGATCAGTGTGCATGGAAAATGGCCCCAATGGTGCAATCGGGCCATGTTGCAGGGGTGGCCCCAGATGGCCCGAACGGTAAGGGTATAGCCTTGCGCGCTTTTTGGGGCTCAAACGGACTTTTGCCCCAAACTGAGAAAAATGCAGCCCAAGGGCAAGCAATTGATCAGTGTGCATGGAAAATGGCCCCAATGGTGCAATCGGGCCATGTTGCAGGGGTGGCCCCAGATGGCCCGAACGGTAAGGGTATAGCCTTGCGCGCTTTTTGGGGCTCAAACGGACTTTTGCCCCAAACTGAGAAAAATGCATCCCAGGGGCAAGCAATTGATCAGTGTGCATGGAAAATGGCCCCAATGGTGCAATCGGGCCATGTTGCAGGGGTGGCCCCAGATGGCCCGAACGGTAAGGGTATAGCCTTGCGCGCTTTTTGGGGCTCAAACGGACTTTTGCCCCAAACTGAGAAAAATGCAGCCCAAGGGCAAGCAATTGATCAGTGTGCATGGAAAATGGCCCCAATGGTGCAATCGGGCCATGTTGCAGGGGTGGCTCCAGATGGCCCGAACGGTAAGGGTATAGCCTTGCGCGCTTTTTGGGGCTCAAACGGACTTTTGCCCCAAACTGAGAAAAATGCAGCCCAAGGGCAAGCAATTGATCAGTGTGCATGGAAAATGGCCCCAATGGTGCAATCGGGCCATGTTGCAAGGGTGGCCCCAGATGGCCCGAACGGTAAGGGTATAGCCTTGCGCGCTTTTTGGGGCTCAAACGGACTTTTGCCCCAAACTGAGAAAAATGCAGCCCAAGGGCAAGCAATTGATCAGTGTGCATGGAAAATGGCCCCAATGGTGCAATCGGGCCATGTTGCAGGGGTGGCCCCAGATGGCCCGAACGGTAAGGGTATAGCCTTGCGCGCTTTTTGTGGCTCAAACGGACTTTTGCCCCAAACTGAGAAAAATGCAGCCCAAGGGCAAGCAATTGATCAGTGTGCATGGAAAATGGCCCCAATGGTGCAATCGGGTCATGTTGCAGGGGTGGCCCCAGATGGCCCGAACGGTAAGGGTATAGCCTTGCGCGCTTTTTGGGGCTCAAACGGACTTTTGCCCCAAACTGAGAAAAATGCAGCCCAAGGGCAAGCAATTGATCAGTGTGCATGGAAAATGGCCCCAATGGTACAATCGGGCCATGTTGCAGGGGTGGCCCCAGATGGCCCGAACGGTAAGGGTATAGCCTTGCGCGCTTTTTGGGGCTCAAACGGACTTTTGCCCCAAACTGAGAAAAATGCAGCCCAAGGGCAAGCAATTGATCAGTGTGCATGGAAAATGGCCCCAATGGTGCAATCGGGCCATGTTGCAGGGGTGGCCCCAGATGGCCCGAACGGTAAGGGTATAGCCTTGCGCGCTTTTTGGGGCTCAAACGGACTTTTGCCCCAAACTGAGAAAAATGCAGCCCAGGGGCAAGCAATTGATCAGTGTGCATGGAAAATGGCCCCAATGGTGCAATCGGGCCATGTTGCAGGGGTGGCCCCAGATGGCCCGAACGGTAAGGGTATAGCCTTGCGCGCTTTTTGGGGCTCAAACGGACTTTTGCCCCAAACTGAGAAAAATGCAGCCCAAGGGCAAGCAATTGATCAGTGTGCATGGAAAATGGCCCCAATGGTGCAATCGGGCCATGTTGCAGGGGTGGCTCCAGATGGCCCAAACGGTAAGTGTATAGCCTTGCGCGCTTTTTGGGGCTCAAACGGACTTTTGCCCCAAACTGAGAAAAATGCAGCCCAAGGGCAAGCAATTGACCAGTGTGCATGGAAAGTGGCCCCAATGGTGCAATCGGGCCATGTTGCAAGGGTGGCCCCAGATGGCCCGAACGGTAAGGGTATAGCCTTGCGCGCTTTTTGTGGCTCAAACGGACTTTTGCCCCAAACTGAGAAAAATGCAGCCCAAGGGCAAGCAATTAATCAGTGTGCATGGAAAATGGCCCCAATGGTGCAATCGGGCCATGTTGCAGGGGTGGCCCCAAATGGCTCGAACGGTAAGGGTATAGCCTTGCGCGCTTTTTGGGGCTCAAACGGACTTTTGCCCCAAACTGAGAAAAATGCAGCCCAAAGGCAAGCAATTGATCAGTGTGCATGGAAAATGGCCCCAATGGTGCTATCGGGCCATGTTGCAGGAGTGGCCCCAGATGGCCCGAACGGTAAGGGTATAGCCTTGCGCGCTTTTTGGGGCTCAAACGGACTTTTGCCCCAAACTGAGAAAAATGCAGCCCAAGGGCAAGCAATTGATCAGTGTGCATGGAAAATGGCCCCAATGGTGCAATCGGGCCATGTTGCAGGGGTGGCCCCAGATGGCCCGAACGGTAAGGGTATAGCCTTGCGCGCTTTTTGGGGCTCAAACGGACTTTTGCCCCAAACTGAGAAAAATGCAGCCCAAGGGCAAGCAATTGATCAGTGTGCATGGAAAGTGGCCCCAATGTTGCAATCGGGCCATGTTGCAGGGGTGGCCCCAGATGGCCCGAACGGTAAGGGTATAGCCTTGCGCGCTTTATGGGGCTCAAACGGACTTTTGCCCCAAACTGAGGAAAATGCAGCCCAAGGGCAAGCAATTGATCAGTGTGCATGGAAAATGGCCCCAATGGTGCAATCGGGCCATGTTGCAGGGGTGGCCCCAGATGGCCCGAACGGTAAGGGTATAGCCTTGCGCGCTTTTTGGGGCTCAAACGGACTTTTGCCCCAAACTGAGGAAAATGCAGCCCAAGGGCAAGCAATTGATCAGTGTGCATGGAAAATGGCCCCAATGGTGCAATCGGGCCATGTTGCAGGGGTGGCCCCAGATGGCCCGAACGGTAAGGGTATAGCCTTGCGCGCTTTTTGGGGCTCAAACGGACTTTTGCCCCAAACTGAGGAAAATGCAGCCCAAGGGCAAGCAATTGATCAGTGTGCATGGAAAATGGCCCCAATGGTGCAATCGGGCCATGTTGCAGGGGTGGCCCCAGATGGCCCGAACGGTAAGGGTATAGCCTTGCTCGCTTTTTGGGGCTCAAACGGACTTTTGCCCCAAACTGAGGAAAATGCAGCCCAAGGGCAAGCAATTGATCAGTGTGCATGGAAAATGGCCCCAATGGTGCAATCGGGCCATGTTTCAGGGGTGGCCCCAGATGGCCCGAACGGTAAGGGTATAGGGGTGGCCCCAGATGGCCCGAACGGTATACTATAGCCTTGCGCGCTTTTTGGGGCTCAAACGGACTTTTGCCCCAAACTGAGGAAAATGCAGCCCAAGGGCAAGCAATTGATCAGTGTGCATGGAAAATGGCCCCAATGGTGCAATCGGGCCATGTTGCAGGGGTGGCCCCAGATGGCCCGAACGGTAAGGGTATAGCCTTGCGCGCTTTTTGGGGCTCAAACGGACTTTTGCCCAAAACTGAGGAAAATGCAGCCCAAGGGCAAGCAATTGATCAGTGTGCATGGAAAATGGCCCCAATGGTGCAATCGGGCCATGTTGCAGGGGTGGCCCCAGATGGCCCGAACGGTAAGGGTATAGCCTTGCGCGCTTTTTGGGGCTCAAACGGACTTTTGCCCCAAACTGAGGAAAATGCAGCCCAAGGGCAAGCAATTGATCAGTGTGCATGGAAAATGGCCCCAATGGTGCAATCGGGCCATGTTGCAGGGGTGGCCCCAGATGGCCCGAACGGTAAGGGTATAGCCTTGCGCGCTTTTTGGGGCTCAAACGGACTTTTGCCCCAAACTGAGGAAAATGCAGCCCAAGGGCAAGCAATTGATCAGTGTGCATGGAAAATGGCCCCAATGGTGCAATCGGGCCATGTTGCAGGGGTGGCCCCAGATCGCCCGAACGGTAAGGGTATAGCCTTGCGCGCTTTTTGGGGCTCAAACGGACTTTTGCCCCAAACTGAGGAAAATGCAGCCCAAGGGCAAGCAATTGATCAGTGTGCATGGAAAATGGCCCCAATGGTGCAATCGGGCCATGTTGCAGGGGTGGCCCCAGATGGCCCGAACGGTAAGGGTATAGCCTTGCGCGCTTTTTGGGGCTCAAACGGACTTTTGCCCCAAACTGAGAAAAATGCAGCCCAAGGGCAAGCAATTGATCAGTGTGCATGGAAAATGGCCCCAATGGTGCAATCGGGCCATGTTGCAGGGGTGGCCCCAGATGGCCCGAACGGTAAGGGTATAGCCTTGCGCGCTTTTTGGGGCTCAAACGGACTTTTGCCCCAAACTGAGGAAAATGTAGCCCAAGGGCAAGCAATTGATCAGTGTGCATGGAAAATGGCCCCAATGGTGCAATCGGGCCATGTTGCAGGGGTGGCCCCAGATGGCCCGAACGGTAAGGGTATAGCCTTGCGCGCTTTTTGGGGCTCAAACGGACTTTTGCCCCAAACTGAGAAAAATGCAGCCCAAGGGCAAGCAATTGATCAGTGTGCATGGAAAATGGCCCCAATGGTGCAATCGGGCCATGTTGCAGGGGTGGCCCCAGATGGCCCGCCTTGCGCGCTTTTTGGGGCTCAAACGGACTTTTGCCCCAAACTGAGAAAAATGCAGCCCAAGGGCAAGCAATTGATCAGTGTGCATGGAAAATGGCCCCAATGGTGCAATCGGGCCATGTTGCAGGGGTGGCCCCAGATGGCCCGAACGGTAAGGGTATAGCCTTGCGCGCTTTTTGTGGCTCAAACGGACTTTTGCCCCAAACTGAGAAAAATGCAGCCCAAGGGCAAGCAATTGATCAGTGTGCATGGAAAATGGCCCCAATGGTGCAATCGGGCCATGTTGCAGGGGTGGCCCCAGATGGCCCGAACGTATAGCCTTGCGCGCTTTTTGGGGCTCAAACGGACTTTTGCCCCAAACTGAGAAAAATGCAGCCCAAGGGCAAGCAATTGATCAGTGTGCATGGATGCAGCCCAAGGGCAAGCAATTGATCAGTGTGCATGGAAAATGGCCCCAGTGGTGCAATCGGGCCATGTTGCAGGGGTGGCCCCAGATGGCCCGAACGGTAAGGGTATAGCCTTGCGCGCTTTTTGGGGCTCAAACGGACTTTTGCCCCAAACTGAGAAAAATGCAGCCCAAGGGCAAGCAATTGATCAGTGTGCATGGAAAATGGCCCCAATGGTGCAATGGGGCCATGTTGCAGGGGTGGCCCCAGATGGCCCGAACGGTAAGGGTATAGCCTTGCGCGCTTTTTGGGGCTCAAACGGACTTTTGCCCCAAACTGAGAAAAATGCAGCCCAAGGGCAAGCAATTGATCAGTGTGCATGGAAAATGGCCCCAATGGTGCAATCGGGCCATGTTGCAGGGGTGGCCCCAGATGGCCCGAACGGTTAGGGTATAACCTTGCGCGGTTTTTGGGACTCAAATGGACTTTTGCCCCAAACTGAGAAAAATGCAGCCCAAGGGCAAGCAATTGATCAGTGTGCATGGAAAATGGCCCCAATGGTGCAATCGGGCCATGTTGCAGGAGTGGCCCCAGATGGCCCGAACGGTAAGGGTATAGCCTTGCGCGCTTTTTGGGGCTCAAACGGACTTTTGCCCCAAACTGAGAAAAATGCAGCCCAAGGGCAAGCAATTGATCAGTGTGCATGGAAAATGGCCCCAATGGTGCAATCGGGCTATGTTGCAGGGGTGGCCCCAGATGGCCCGAACGGTAAGGGTATAGCCTTGCGCGCTTTTTGGGGCTCAAACGGACTTTTGCCCCAAACTGAGAAAAATGCAGCCCAAGGGCAAGCAATTGATCAGTGTGCTTGGAAAATGGCCCCAATGGTGCAATCGGGCCATGTTGCAGGGGTGGCCCCAGATGGCCCGAACGGTAAGGGTATAGCCTTGCGCGCTTTTTGGGGCTCAAACGGACTTTTGCCCCAAACTGAGAAAAATGCAGCCCAAGGGCAAGCAATTGATCAGTGTGCATGGAAAATGGCCCCAATGGTGCAATCGGGCCATGTTGCAGGGGTGGCCCCAGATGGCCCGAACGGTAAGGATATAGCCTTGCGCGCTTTTTGGGGCTCAAACGGACTTTTGCCCCAAACTGAGAAAAATGCAGCCCAAGGGCAAGCAATTGATCAGTGTGCATGGAAAATGGCCCCAATGGTGCAATCGGGCCATGTTGCAGGGGTGGCCCCAGATGGCGCGAACGGTAAGGGTATAGCCTTGCGCGCTTTTTGGGGCTCAAACGGACTTTTGCCCCAAACTGAGAAAAATGCAGCCCAAGGGCAAGCAATTGATCAGTGTGCATGGAAAATGGCCCCAATGGTGCAATCGGGCCATGTTACAGGGGTGGCCCCAGATGGCCCGAACGGTAAGGGTATAGCCTTGCGCGCTTTTTGGGGCTCAAACGGACTTTTGCCCCAAACTGAGAAAAATGCAGCGCAAGGGCAAGCAATTGATCAGTGTGCATGGAAAATGGCCCCAATGGTGCAATCGGGCCATGTTGCAGGGGTGGCCCCAGATGGCCCGAACGGTAAGGGTATAGCCTTGCGCGCTTTTTGGGGCTCAAACGGACTTTTGCCCCAAACTGAGAAAAATGCAGCCCAAGGGCAAGCAATTGATCAGTGTGCATGGAAAATGGCCCCAATGGTGCAATCGGGCCATGTTGCAGGGGTGGCCCCAGATGGCCCGAACGGTAAGGGTATAGCCTTGCGCGCTTTTTGGGGCTCAAACGGACTTTTGCCCCAAACTGAGAAAAATGCAGCCCAAGGGCAAGCAATTGATCAGTGTGCATGGAAAATGGCCCCAATGGTGCAATCGGGCCATGTTGCAGGGGTGGCCCCAGATGGCCCGAACGGTAAGGGTATAGCCTAGCGCGCTTTTTGGGGCTCAAACGGACTTTTGCCCCAAACTGAGAAAAATGCAGCCCAAGGGCAAGCAATTGATCAGTGTGCATGGAAAATGGCCCCAATGGTGCAATCGGGCCATGTTGCAGGGGTGGCCCCAGATGGCCCGAACGGTAAGGGTATAGCCTTGCGCGCTTTTTGGGGCTCAAACGGACTTTTGCCCCAAACTGAGAAAAATGCAGCCCAAGGGCAAGCAATTGATCAGTGTGCATGGAAAGTGGCCCCAATGTTGCAATCGGGCCATGTTGCAGGGGTGGCCCCAGATGGCCCGAACGGTAAGGGTATAGCCTTGCGCGCTTTATGGGGCTCAAACGGACTTTTGCCCCAAACTGAGGAAAATGCAGCCCAAGGGCAAGCAATTGATCAGTGTGCATGGAAAATGGCCCCAATGGTGCAATCGGGCCATGTTGCAGGGGTGGCCCCAGATGGCCCGAACGGTAAGGGTATAGCCTTGCGCGCTTTTTGGGGCCCAAACGGACTTTTGCCCCAAACTGAGGAAAATGCAGCCCAAGGGCAAGCAATTGATCAGTGTGCATGGAAAATGGCCCCAATGGTGCAATCGGGCCATGTTGCAGGGGTGGCCCCAGATGGCCCGAACGGTAAGGGTATAGCCTTGCGCGCTTTTTGGGGCTCAAACGGACTTTTGCCCCAAACTGAGGAAAATGCAGCCCAAGGGCAAGCAATTGATCAGTGTGCATGGAAAATGGCCCCAATGGTGCAATCGGGCCATGTTGCAGGGGTGGCCCCAGATGGCCCGAACGGTAAGGGTATAGCCTTGCTCGCTTTTTGGGGCTCAAACGGACTTTTGCCCCAAACTGAGGAAAATGCAGCCCAAGGGCAAGCAATTGATCAGTGTGCATGGAAAATGGCCCCAATGGTGCAATCGGGCCATGTTGTAGGGGTGGCCCCAGATGGCCCGAACGGTAAGGGTATAACCTTGCGCGCTTTTTGGGGCTCAAACGGACTTTTGCCCCAAACTGAGAAAAATGCAGCCCAAGGGCAAGCAATTGATCAGTGTGCATGGAAAATGGCCCCAATGGTGCAATCGGGCCATGTTGCAGGGGTGGCCCCAGATGGCCCGAACGGTAAGGGTATAGCCTTGCGCGCTTTTTGGGGCTCAAACGGACTTTTGCCCCAAACTGAGAAAAATGCAGCCCAAGGGCAAGCAATTGATCAGTGTGCATGGAAAATGGCCCCAATGGTGCAATCGGGCCATGGTGCAGGGGTGGCCCCAGATGGCCCGAACGGTAAGGGTATAGCCTTGCGCGCTTTTTGGGGCTCAAACGGACTTTTGCCCCAATCTGAGAAAAATGCAGCCCAAGGGCAAGCAATTGATCAGTGTGCATGGAAAATGGCCCCAATGGTGCAATCGGGCCATGTTGCAGGGGTGGCCCCAGATGGCCCGAACGGTAAGGGTATAGCCTTGCGCGCTTTTTGTGGCTCAAACGGACTTTTGCCCCAAACTGAGAAAAATGCAGCCCAAGGGCAAGCAATTGATCAGTGTGCATGGAAAATGGCCCCAATGGTGCAATCGGGCCATGTTGCAGGGGTGGCCCCAGATGGCCCGAACGGTAAGGGTATAGCCTTGCGCGCTTTTTGGGGCTCAAACGGACTTTTGCCCCAAACTGAGAAAAATGCAGCCCAAGGGCAAGCAATTGATCAGTGTGCATGGAAAATGGCCCCAATGGTGCAATCGGGCCATGTTGCAGGGGTGGCCCCAGATGGCCCGAACGGTAAGGGTATAGCCTTGCGCGCTTTTTGGGGCTCAAACGGACTTTTGCCCCAAACTGAGAAAAATACAGCCCAAGGGCAAACAATTGATCAGTGTGCATGGAAAATTGCCCCAATGGTGCAATCGGGCCATGTTGCAGGGGTGGCCCCAGATGGCCCGAACGGTAAGGGTATAGCCTTGCGCGCTTTTTGGGGCTCAAACGGACTTTTGCCCCAAACTGAGAAAAATGCAGCCCAAGGGCAAGCAATTGATCAGTGTGCATGGAAAATGGCCCCAATGGTGCAATCGGGCCATGTTGCAGGGGTGGCCCCAGATGGCCCGAACGGTAAGGGTATAGCCTTGTGCGCTTTTTGGGGCTCAAACGGACTTTTGCACCAAACTGAGCAAAATGCAGCCCAAGGGCAAGCAATTGATCAGTGTGCATGGAAAATGGCCCCAATGGTGCAATCGGGCCATGTTGCAGGGGTGGCCCCAGATGGCCCGAACGGTAAGGGTATAGCCTTGCGCGCTTTTTGGGGCTCAAACGGACTTTAGCCCCAAACTGAGAATAATGCAGCCCAAGAGCAAGCAATTGATCAGTGTGCATGGAAAATGGCCCCAATGGTGCAATCGGGCCATGTTGCAGGGGTGGCCCCAGATGGCCCGAACGGTAAGGGTATAGCCTTGCGCGCTTTTTGGGGCTCAAACGGACTTTTGCCCCAAACTGAGAAAAATGCAACCCAAGGGCAAGCAATTCATCAGTGTGCATGGAAAATGGCCCCAATGGTGCAATCGGGCCATGTTGCAGGGGTGGCCCCAGATAGCCCGAACGGTAAGGGTATAGCCTTGCGCGCTTTTTGGGGCTCAAACGGACTTTTGCCCCAAACTGAGAAAAATGCAGCCCAAGGGCAAGCAATTGATCAGTGTGCATGGAAAATGGCCCCAATGGTGCAATCGGGCCATGTTGCAGGGGTGGCCCCAGATGGCCCGAACGGTAAGGGTATAGCCTTGCGCGCTTTTTGGGGCTCAAACGGACTTTTGCCCCAAACTGAGAAAAATGCAGCCCAAGGGCAAGCAATTGATCAGTGTGCATGGAAAATGGCCCCAATGGTGCAATCGGGCCATGTTGCAGGGGTGGCCCCAGATGGCCCGAACGGTAAGGGTAGCCTTGCGCGCTTTTTGGGGCTCAAACGGACTTTTGCCCCAAACTGAGAAAAATGCAACCCAAGGGCAAGCAATTGATCAGTGTGCATGGAAAATGGCCCCAATGGTGCAATGGGGCCATGTTGCAGTGGTGGCCCCAGATGGCCCGAACGGTAAGGGTATAGCCTTGCGTGCTTTTTGGGGCTCAAACGGACTTTTGCCCCAAACTGAGAAAAATGCAGCCCAAGGGCAAGCAATTGATCAGTGTGCATGGAAAAGGGCCCCAATGGTGCAATCGGGCCATGTTGCAGGGGTGGCCCCAGATGGCCCGAACGGTAAGGGAATAGCCTTGCGCGCTTTTTGGGGCTCAAACGGACTTTTGCCCCAAACTGAGAAAAATGCAGCCCAAGGGCAAGCAATTGATCAGTGTGCATGGAAAAGGGCCCCAATGGTGCAATCGGGCCATGTTGCAGGGGTGGCCCCAGATGGCCCGAACGGTAAGGGTATAGCCTTGCGCGCTTTTTGGGGCTCAAACGGACTTTTGCCCCAAACTGAGAAAAATGCAGCCCAAGGGCAAGCAATTGATCAGTGTGCATGGAAAATGGCCCCAATGGTGCAATCGGGCCATGTTGCAGGGGTGGCCCCAGATGGCCCGAACGGTAAGGGTATAGCCTTGCGCGCTTTTTGGGGCTCAAACGGACTTTTGCCCCAAACTGAGAAAAATGCAGCCCAAGGGCAAGCAATTGATCAGTGTGCATGGAAAATGGCCCCAATGGTGCAATCGGGCCATGTTGCAGGGGTGGCCCCAGATGGCCCGAACGGTAAGGGTATAGCCTTGCGCGCTTTTTGGGGCTCAAACGGACTTTTGCCCCAAACTGAGAAAAATGCAGCCCAAGGGCAAGCAATTGATCAGTGTGTATGGAAAATGGCCCCAATGGTGCAATCGGGCCATGTTGCAGGGGTGGCCCCAGATGGCCCGAACGGTAAGGGTATAGCCTTGCGCGCTTTTTGGGGCTCAAACGGACTTTTGCCCCAAACTGAGAAAAATGCAGCCCAAGGGCAAGCAATTGATCAGTGTGCATGGAAAATGGCCCCAATGGTGCAATCGGGCCATGTTGCAGGGGTGGCCCCAGATGGCCCGAACGGTAAGGGTATAGCCTTGCACGCTTTTTAGGGCTCAAACGGACTTTTGCCCCAAACTGAGAAAAATGCAACTAAAGGGCAAGCAATTGATCAGTGTGCATGGAAAATGGCCCCAATGGTGCAATCGGGCAATGTTGCAGGGGTGGCCCCAGATGGCCCGAACGGTAAGGGTATAGCCTTGCGTGCTTTTTGGGGCTCAAACGGACTTTTCCCCAAACTGAGAAAAATGCAGCCCAAGGGCAAGCAATTGATCAGTGTGCATAGAAAATGGCCCCAATGGTGCAATCAGGCCATGTTGCAGGGGTGGCCCCAGATGGCCCGAACAGTAAGGGTATAGCCTTGCGCGGTTTTTGGGGCTCAAACGGGCTTTTGCTCCAAACTGAGAAAAATGCAGCCCAAGGGCAAGCAATTGATCAGTGTGCATGGAAAATGGCCCCAATGGTGCAATCGGGCCATGTTGCAGGGGTGGCCCCAGATGGCCCGAACGGTAAGGGTATAGCCTTGCGCGCTTTTTGGGGCTCAAACGGACTTTTGCCCCAAACTGAGAAAAATGCAGCCCAAGGGCAAGCAATTGATCAGTGTGCATGGAAAATGGCCCCAATGGTGCAATCGGGCCATGTTGCAGGGGTGGCCCCAGATGGCCCGAACGGTAAGGGTATAGCCTTGCGCGCTTTTTGGGGCTCAAACGGACTTTTGCCCCAAACTGAGAAAAATGCAGCCCAAGGGCAAGCAATTGATCAGTGTGCATGGAAAATGGCCCCAATGGTGCAATCGGGCCATGTTGCAGGGGTGGCCCCAGATGGCCCGAACGGTAAGGGTATAGCCTTGCGCGCTTTTTGGGGCTCAAACGGACTTTTGCCCCAAACTGAGAAAAATGCAGCCCAAGGGCAAGCAATTGATCAGTGTGCATGGAAAATGGCCCCAATGGTGCAATCGGGCCATGTTGCAGGGGTGGCTCCAGATGGCCCGAACGGTAAGGGTATAGCCTTGCGCGCTTTTTGGGGCTCAAACGGACTTTTGCCCCAAACTGAGAAAAATACAGCCCAAGGGCAAGCAATTGATCAGTGTGCATTGAAAATGGCCCCAATGGTGCAATCGGGCCATGTTGCAGGGGTGGCCCCAGATTACCCGAACGTATAACCTTGCGCGCTTTTTGGGGCTCAAACGGACTTTTGCCCCAAACTGAGAAAAATGCAGCCCAAGGGCAAGCAATTGATCAGTGTGCATGGAAAATGGCCCCAATGGTGCAATCGGGCCATGTTGCAGGGGTGGCCCCAGATGGCCCGAACGTATAGCCTTGCGCGCTTTTTGGGGCTCAAACGGACTTTTGCCCCAAACTGAGAAAAATGCAGCCCAAGGGCAAGCAATTGATCAGTGTGCATGGATGCAGCCCAAGGGCAAGCAATTGATCAGTGTGCATGGAAAATGGCCCCAGTGGTGCAATCGGGCCATGTTGCAGGGGTGGCCCCAGATGGCCCGAACGGTAAGGGTATAGCCTTGCGCGCTTTTTGGGGCTCAAACGGACTTTTGCCCCAAACTGAGAAAAATGCACCCCAAGGGCAAGCAATTGATCAGTGTGCATGGAAAATGGCCCCAATGGTGCAATCGGGCCATGTTGCAGGGGTGGCCCCAGATGGCCCGAACGGTAAGGGTATAGCCTTGCGCGCTTTTTGGGGCTCAAACGGACTTTTGCCCCAAACTGAGAAAAATGCAGCCCAAGGGCAAGCAATTGATCAGTGTGCATGGAAAATGGCCCCAATGGTGCAATCGGGCCATGTTGCAGGGGTGGCCCCAGATGGCCCGAACGGTTAGGGTATAACCTTGCGCGATTTTTGGGACTCAAATGGACTTTTGCCCCAAACTGAGAAAAATGCAGCCCAAGGGCAAGCAATTGATCAGTGTGCATGGAAAATGGCCCCAATGGTGCAATCGGGCCATGTTGCAGGAGTGGCCCCAGATGGCCCGAACGGTAAGGGTATAGCCTTGCGCGCTTTTTGGGGCTCAAACGGACTTTTGCCCCAAACTGAGAAAAATGCAGCCCAAGGGCAAGCAATTGATCAGTGTGCATGGAAAATGGCCCCAATGGTGCAATCGGGCCATGTTGCAGGGGTGGCCCCAGATGGCCCGAACGGTAAGGGTATAGCCTTGCGCGCTTTTTGGGGCTCAAACGGACTTTTGCCCCAAACTGAGAAAAATGCAGCCCAAGGGCAAGCAATTGATCAGTGTGCTTGGAAAATGGCCCCAATGGTGCAATCGGGCCATGTTGCAGGGGTGGCCCCAGATGGCCCGAACGGTAAGGGTATAGCCTTGCGCGCTTTTTGGGGCTCAAACGGACTTTTGCCCCAAACTGAGAAAAATGCAGCCCAAGGGCAAGCAATTGATCAGTATGCATGGAAAATGGCCCCAATGGTGCAATCGGGCCATGTTGCAGGGGTGGCCCCAGATGGCCCGAACGGTAAGGATATAGCCTTGCGCGCTTTTTGGGGCTCAAACGGACTTTTGCCCCAAACTGAGAAAAATGCAGCCCAAGGGCAAGCAATTGATCAGTGTGCATGGAAAATGGCCCCAATGGTGCAATCGGGCCATGTTGCAGGGGTGGCCCCAGATGGCGCGAACGGTAAGGGTATAGCCTTGCGCGCTTTTTGGGGCTCAAACGGACTTTTGCCCCAAACTGAGAAAAATGCAGCCCAAGGTCAAGCAATTGATCAGTGTGCATGGAAAATGGCCCCAATGGTGCAATCGGGCCATGTTACAGGGGTGGCCCCAGATGGCCCGAACGGTAAGGGTATAGCCTTGCGCGCTTTTTGGGGCTCAAACGGACTTTTGCCCCAAACTGAGAAAAATGCAGCGCAAGGGCAAGCAATTGATCAGTGTGCATGGAAAATGGCCCCAATGGTGCAATCGGGCCATGTTGCAGGGGTGGCCCCAGATGGCCCGAACGGTAAGGGTATAGCCTTGCGCGCTTTTTGGGGCTCAAACGGACTTTTGCCCCAAACTGAGAAAAATGCAGCCCAAGGGCAAGCAATTGATCAGTGTGCATGGAAAATGGCCCCAATGGTGCAATCGGGCCATGTTGCAGGGGTGGCCCCAGATGGCCCGAACGGTAAGGGTATAGCCTTGCGCGCTTTTTGGGGCTCAAACGGACTTTTGCCCCAAACTGAGAAAAATGCAGCCCAAGGGCAAGCAATTGATCAGTGTGCATGGAAAATGGCCCCAATGGTGCAATCGGGCCATGTTGCAGGGGTGGCCCCAGATGGCCCGAACGGTAAGGGTATAGCCTTGCGCGCTTTTTGGGGCTCAAACGGACTTTTGCCCCAAACTGAGAAAAATGCAGCCCAAGGGCAAGCAATTGATCAGTGTGCATGGAAAATGGCCCCAATGGTGCAATCGGGCCATGTTGCAGGGGTGGCCCCAGATGGCCCGAACGGTAAGGGTATAGCCTTGCGCGCTTTTTGGGGCTCAAACGGACTTTTGCCCCAAACTGAGAAAAATGCAGCCCAAGGGCAAGCAATTGATCAGTGTGCATGGAAAGTGGCCCCAATGTTGCAATCGGGCCATGTTGCAGGGGTGGCCCCAGATGGCCCGAACGGTAAGGGTATAGCCTTGCGCGCTTTATGGGGCTCAAACGGACTTTTGCCCCTAACTGAGGAAAATGCAGCCCAAGGGCAAGCAATTGATCAGTGTGCATGGAAAATGGCCCCAATGGTGCAATCGGGCCATGTTGCAGGGGTGGCCCCAGATGGCCCGAACGGTAAGGGTATAGCCTTGCGCGCTTTTTGGGGCTCAAACGGACTTTTGCCCCAAACTGAGGAAAATGCAGCCCAAGGGCAAGCAATTGATCAGTGTGCATGGAAAATGGCCCCAATGGTGCAATCGGGCCATGTTGCAGGGGTGGCCCCAGATGGCCCGAACGGTAAGGGTATAGCCTTGCGCGCTTTTTGGGGCTCAAACGGACTTTTGCCCCAAACTGAGGAAAATGCAGCCCAAGGGCAAGCAATTGATCAGTGTGCATGGAAAATGGCCCCAATGGTGCAATCGGGCCATGTTGCAGGGGTGGCCCCAGATGGCCCAAACGGTAAGGGTATAGCCTTGCTCGCTTTTTGGGGCTCAAACGGACTTTTGCCCCAAACTGAGGAAAATGCAGCCCAAGGGCAAGCAATTGATCAGTGTGCATGGAAAATGGCCCCAATGGTGCAATCGGGCCATGTTTCAGGGGTGGCCCCAGATGGCCCGAACGGTAAGGGTATAGGGGTGGCCCCAGATGGCCCGAACGGTATACTATAGCCTTGCGCGCTTTTTGGGGCTCAAACGGACTTTTGCCCCAAACTGAGGAAAATGCAGCCCAAGGGCAAGCAATTGATCAGTGTGCATGGAAAATGGCCCCAATGGTGCAATCGGGCCATGTTGCAGGGGTGGCCCCAGATGGCCCGAACGGTAAGGGTATAGCCTTGCGCGCTTTTTGGGGCTCAAACGGACTTTTGCCCAAAACTGAGGAAAATGCAGCCCAAGGGCAAGCAATTGATCAGTGTGCATGGAAAATGGCCCCAATGGTGCAATCGGGCCATGTTGCAGGGGTGGCCCCAGATGGCCCGAACGGTAAGGGTATAGCCTTGCGCGCTTTTTGGGGCTCAAACGGACTTTTGCCCCAAACTGAGGAAAATGCAGCCCAAGGGCAAGCAATTGATCAGTGTGCATGGAAAATGGCCCCAATGGTGCAATCGGGCCATGTTGCAGGGGTGGCCCCAGATGGCCCGAACGGTAAGGGTATAGCCTTGCGCGCTTTTTGGGGCTCAAACGGACTTTTGCCCCAAACTGAGGAAAATGCAGCCCAAGGGCAAGCAATTGATCAGTGTGCATGGAAAATGGCCCCAATGGTGCAATCGGGCCATGTTGCAGGGGTGGCCCCAGATGGCCCGAAAGGTAAGGGTATAGCCTTGCGCGCTTTTTGGGGCTCAAACGGACTTTTGCCCCAAACTGAGGAAAATGCAGCCCAAGGGCAAGCAATTGATCAGTGTGCATGGAAAATGGCCCCAATGGTGCAATCGGGCCATGTTGCAGGGGTGGCCCCAGATGGCCCGAACGGTAAGGGTATAGCCTTGCGCGCTTTTTGGGGCTGAAACGGACTTTTGCCCCAAACTGAGAAAAATGCAGCCCAAGGGCAAGCAATTGATCAGTGTGCATGGAAAATGGCCCCAATGGTGCAATCGGGCCATGTTGCAGGGGTGGCCCCAGATGGCCCGAACGGTAAGGGTATAGCCTTGCGCGCTTTTTGGGGCTCAAACGGACTTTTGCCCCAAACTGAGGAAAATGCAGCCCAAGGGCAAGCAATTGATCAGTGTGCATGGAAAATGGCCCCAATGGTGCAATCGGGCCATGTTGCAGGGGTGGCCCCAGATGGCCCGAACGGTAAGGGTATAGCCTTGCGCGCTTTTTGGGGCTCAAACGGACTTTTGCCCCAAACTGAGAAAAATGCAGCCCAAGGGCAAGCAATTGATCAGTGTGCATGGAAAATGGCCCCAATGGTGCAATCGGGCCATGTTGCAGGGGTGGCCCCAGATGGCCCGCCTTGCGCGCTTTTTGGGGCTCAAACGGACTTTTGCCCCAAACTGAGAAAAATGCAGCCCAAGGGCAAGCAATTGATCAGTGTGCATGGAAAATGGCCCCAATGGTGCAATCGGGCCATGTTGCAGGGGTGGCCCCAGATGGCCCGAACGGTAAGGGTATAGCCTTGCGCGCTTTTTGTGGCTCAAACGGACTTTTGCCCCAAACTGAGAAAAATGCAGCCCAAGGGCAAGCAATTGATCAGTGTGCATGGAAAATGGCCCCAATGGTGCAATCGGGCCATGTTGCAGGGGTGGCCCCAGATGGCCCGAACGTATAGCCTTGCGCGCTTTTTGGGGCTCAAACGGACTTTTGCCCCAAACTGAGAAAAATGCAGCCCAAGGGCAAGCAATTGATCAGTGTGCATGGATGCAGCCCAAGGGCAAGCAATTGATCAGTGTGCATGGAAAATGGCCCCAGTGGTGCAATCGGGCCATGTTGCAGGGGTGGCCCCAGATGGCCCGAACGGTAAGGGTATAGCCTTGCGCGCTTTTTGGGGCTCAAACGGACTTTTGCCCCAAACTGAGAAAAATGCAGCCCAAGGGCAAGCAATTGATCAGTGTGCATGGAAAATGGCCCCAATGGTGCAATCGGGCCATGTTGCAGGGGTGGCCCCAGATGGCCCGAACGGTAAGGGTATAGCCTTGCGCGCTTTTTGGGGCTCAAACGGACTTTTGCCCCAAACTGAGAAAAATGCAGCCCAAGGGCAAGCAATTGATCAGTGTGCATGGAAAATGGCCCCAATGGTGCAATCGGGCCATGTTGCAGGGGTGGCCCCAGATGGCCCGAACGGTAAGGGTATAGCCTTGCGCGCTTTTTGGGGCTCAAACGGACTTTTGCCCCAAACTGAGAAAAATGCAGCCCAAGGGCAAGCAATTGATCAGTGTGCATGGAAAATGGCCCCAATGGTGCAATCGGGCCATGTTGCAGGGGTGGCCCCAGATGGCCCGAACGGTAAGGGTATAGCCTTGCGCGCTTTTTGGGGCTCAAACGGACTTTTGCCCCAAACTGAGGAAAATGCAGCCCAAGGGCAAGCAATTGATCAGTGTGCATGGAAAATGGCCCCAATGGTGCAATCGGGCCATGTTGCAGGGGTGGCCCCAGATGGCCCGAACGGTAAGGGTATAGCCTTGCGCGCTTTTTGGGGCTCAAACGGACTTTTGCCCCAAACTGAGAAAAATGCAGCCCAAGGGCAAGCAATTGATCAGTGTGCATGGAAAATGGCCCCAATGGTGCAATCGGGCCATGTTGCAGGGGTGGCCCCAGATGGCCCGCCTTGCGCGCTTTTTGGGGCTCAAACGGACTTTTGCCCCAAACTGAGAAAAATGCAGCCCAAGGGCAAGCAATTGATCAGTGTGCATGGAAAATGGCCCCAATGGTGCAATCGGGCCATGTTGCAGGGGTGGCCCCAGATGGCCCGAACGGTAAGGGTATAGCCTTGCGCGCTTTTTGTGGCTCAAACGGACTTTTGCCCCAAACTGAGAAAAATGCAGCCCAAGGGCAAGCAATTGATCAGTGTGCATGGAAAATGGCCCCAATGGTGCAATCGGGCCATGTTGCAGGGGTGGCCCCAGATGGCCCGAACGTATAGCCTTGCGCGCTTTTTGGGGCTCAAACGGACTTTTGCCCCAAACTGAGAAAAATGCAGCCCAAGGGCAAGCAATTGATCAGTGTGCATGGATGCAGCCCAAGGGCAAGCAATTGATCAGTGTGCATGGAAAATGGCCCCAGTGGTGCAATCGGGCCATGTTGCAGGGGTGGCCCCAGATGGCCCGAACGGTAAGGGTATAGCCTTGCGCGCTTTTTGGGGCTCAAACGGACTTTTGCCCCAAACTGAGAAAAATGCAGCCCAAGGGCAAGCAATTGATCAGTGTGCATGGAAAATGGCCCCAATGGTGCAATCGGGCCATGTTGCAGGGGTGGCCCCAGATGGCCCGAACGGTAAGGGTATAGCCTTGCGCGCTTTTTGGGGCTCAAACGGACTTTTGCCCCAAACTGAGAAAAATGCAGCCCAAGGGCAAGCAATTGATCAGTGTGCATGGAAAATGGCCCCAATGGTGCAATCGGGCCATGTTGCAGGGGTGGCCCCAGATGGCCCGAACGGTTAGGGTATAACCTTGCGCGGTTTTTGGGACTCAAATGGACTTTTGCCCCAAACTGAGAAAAATGCAGCCCAAGGGCAAGCAATTGATCAGTGTGCATGGAAAATGGCCCCAATGGTGCAATCGGGCCATGTTGCAGGAGTGGCCCCAGATGGCCCGAACGGTAAGGGTATAGCCTTGCGCGCTTTTTGGGGCTCAAACGGACTTTTGCCCCAAACTGAGAAAAATGCAGCCCAAGGGCAAGCAATTGATCAGTGTGCATGGAAAATGGCCCCAATGGTGCAATCGAGCCATGTTGCAGGGGTGGCCCCAGATGGCCCGAACGGTAAGGGTATAGCCTTGCGCGCTTTTTGGGGCTCAAACGGACTTTTGCCCCAAACTGAGAAAAATGCAGCCCAAGGGCAAGCAATTGATCAGTGTGCTTGGAAAATGGCCCCAATGGTGCAATCGGGCCATGTTGCAGGGGTGGCCCCAGATGGCCCGAACGGTAAGGGTATAGCCTTGCGCGCTTTTTGGGGCTCAAACGGACTTTTGCCCCAAACTGAGAAAAATGCAGCCCAAGGGCAAGCAATTGATCAGTGTGCATGGAAAATGGCCCCAATGGTGCAATCGGGCCATGTTGCAGGGGTGGCCCCAGATCGCCCGAACGGTAAGGATATAGCCTTGCGCGCTTTTTGGGGTTCAAACGGACTTTTGCCCCAAACTGAGAAAAATGCAGCCCAAGGGCAAGCAATTGATCAGTGTGCATGGAAAATGGCCCCAATGGTGCAATCGGGCCATGTTGCAGGGGTGGCCCCAGATGGCGCGAACGGTAAGGGTATAGCCTTGCGCGCTTTTTGGGGCTCAAACGGACTTTTGCCCCAAACTGAGAAAAATGCAGCCCAAGGGCAAGCAATTGATCAGTGTGCATGGAAAATGGCCCCAATGGTGCAATCGGGCCATGTTACAGGGGTGGCCCCAGATGGCCCGAACGGTAAGGGTATAGCCTTGCGCGCTTTTTGGGGCTCAAACGGACTTTTGCCCCAAACTGAGAAAAATGCAGCGCAAGGGCAAGCAATTGATCAGTGTGCATGGAAAATGGCCCCAATGGTGCAATCGGGCCATGTTGCAGGGGTGGCCCCAGATGGCCCGAACGGTAAGGGTATAGCCTTGCGCGCTTTTTGGGGCTCAAACGGACTTTTGCCCCAAACTGAGAAAAATGCAGCCCAAGGGCAAGCAATTGATCAGTGTGCATGGAAAATGGCCCCAATGGTGCAATCGGGCCATGTTGCAGGGGTGGCCCCAGATGGCCCGAACGGTAAGGGTATAGCCTTGCGCGCTTTTTGGGGCTCAAACGGACTTTTGCCCCAAACTGAGAAAAATGCAGCCCAAGGGCAAGCAATTGATCAGTGTGCATGGAAAATGGCCCCAATGGTGCAATCGGGCCATGTTGCAGGGGTGGCCCCAGATGGCCCGAACGGTAAGGGTATAGCCTTGCACGCTTTTTGGGGCTCAAACGGACTTTTGCCCCAAACTGAGAAAAATGCAGCCCAAGGGCAAGCAATTGATCAGTGTGCATGGAAAATGGCCCCAATGGTGCAATCGGGCCATGTTGCAGGGGTGGCCCCAGATGGCCCGAACGGTAAGGGTATAGCCTTGCGCGCTTTTTGGGGCTCAAACGGACTTTTGCCCCAAACTGAGAAAAATGCAGCCCAAGGGCAAGCAATTGATCAGTGTGCATGGAAAATGGCCCCAATGGTGCAATCGGGCCATGTTGCAGGGGTGGCCCCAGATGGCCCGAACGGTAAGGGTATAGCCTTGCGCGCTTTTTGGGGCTCAAACGGACTTTTGCCCCAAACTGAGAAAAATGCAGCCCAAGGGCAAGCAATTGATCAGTGTGCATGGAAAATGGCCCCAATGGTGCAATCGGGCCATGTTGCAGGGGTGGCCCCAGATGGCCCGAACGGTAAGGGTATAGCCTTGCGCGCTTTTTGGGGCTCAAACGGACTTTTGCCCCAAACTGAGAAAAATGCAGCCCAAGGGCAAGCAATTGATCAGTGTGCATGGAAAATGGCCCCAATGGTGCAATCGGGCCATGTTGCAGGGGTGGCCCCAGATGGCCCGAACGGTAAGGGTATAGCCTTGCGCGCTTTTTGGGGCTCAAACGGACTTTTGCCCCAAACTGAGAAAAATGCAGCGCAAGGGCAAGCAATTGATCAGTGTGCATGGAAAATGGCCCCAATGGTGCAATCGGGCCATGTTGCAGGGGTGGCCCCAGATGGCCCGAACGGTAAGGGTATAGCCTTGCGCGCTTTTTGGGGCTCAAACGGACTTTTGCCCCAAACTGAGAAAAATGCAGCCCAAGGGCAAGCAATTGATCAGTGTGCATGGAAAATGGCCCCAATGGTGCAATCGGGCCATGTTGTAGGGGTGGCCCCAGATGGCCCGAACGGTAAGGGTATAACCTTGCGCGCTTTTTGGGGCTCAAACGAACTTTTGCCCCAAACTGAGAAAAATGCAGCCCAAGGGCAAGCAATTGATCAGTGTGCATGGAAAATGGCCCCAATGGTGCAATCGGGCCATGTTGCAGGGGTGGCCCCAGATGGCCCGAACGGTAAGGGTATAGCCTTGCGCGCTTTTTGGGGCTCAAACGGACTTTTGCCCCAAACTGAGAAAAATGCAGCCCAAGGGCAAGCAATTGATCAGTGTGCATGGAAAATGGCCCCAATGGTGCAATCGGGCCATGTTGCAGGGGTGGCCCCAGATGGCCCGAACGGTAAGGGTATAGCCTTGCACGCTTTTTAGGGCTCAAACGGACTTTTGCCCCAAACTGAGAAAAATGCAACTAAAGGGCAAGCAATTGATCAGTGTGCATGGAAAATGGCCCCAATGGTGCAATCGGGCAATGTTGCAGGGGTGGCCCCAGATGGCCCGAACGGTAAGGGTATAGCCTTGCGCGCTTTTTGGGGCTCAAACGGACTTTTCCCCAAACTGAGAAAAATGCAGCCCAAGGGCAAGCAATTGATCAGTGTGCATAGAAAATGGCCCCAATGGTGCAATCAGGCCATGTTGCAGGGGTGGCCCCAGATGGCCCGAACGGTAAGGGTATAGCCTTGCGCGCTTTTTGGGGCTCAAACGGGCTTTTGCTCCAAACTGAGAAAAATACAGCCCAAGGGCAAGCAATTGATCAGTGTGCATGGAAAATGGCCCCAATGGTGCAATCGGGCCATGTTGCAGGGGTGGCCCCAGATGGCCCGAACGGTAAGGGTATAGCCTTGCGCGCTTTTTGGGGCTCAAACGGACTTTTGCCCCAAACTGAGAAAAATGCAGCCCAAGGGCAAGCAATTGATCAGTGTGCATGGAAAATGGCCCCAATGGTGCAATCGGGCCATGTTGCAGGGGTGGCCCCAGATGGCCCGAACGGTAAGGGTATAGCCTTGCGCGCTTTTTGGGGCTCAAACGGACTTTTGCCCCAAACTGAGAAAAATGCAGCCCAAGGGCAAGCAATTGATCAGTGTGCATGGAAAATGGCCCCAATGGTGCAATCGGGCCATGTTGCAGGGGTGGCCCCAGATGGCCCGAACGGTAAGGGTATAGCCTTGCGCGCTTTTTGGGGCTCAAACGGACTTTTGCCCCAAACTGAGAAAAATGCAGCCCAAGGGCAAGCAATTGATCAGTGTGCATGGAAAATGGCCCCAATGGTGCAATCGGGCCATGTTGCAGGGGTGGCCCCAGATGGCCCGAACGGTAAGGGTATAGCCTTGCGCGCTTTTTGGGGCTCAAACGGACTTTTGCCCCAAACTGAGAAAAATGCAGCCCAAGGGCAAGCAATTGATCAGTGTGCATGGAAAATGGCCCCAATGGTGCAATCGGGCCATGTTGCAGGGGTGGCCCCAGATGGCCCGAACGGTAAGGGTATAGCCTTGCGCGCTTTTTGGGGCTCAAACGGACTTTTGCCCCAAACTGAGAAAAATACAGCCCAAGGGCAAACAATTGATCAGTGTGCATGGAAAATTGCCCCAATGGTGCAATGGGGCCATGTTGCAGGGGTGGCCCCAGATGGCCCGAACGGTAAGGGTATAGCCTTGCGCGCTTTTTGGGGCTCAAACGGACTTTTGCCCCAAACTGAGAAAAATGCAGCCCAAGGGCAAGCAATTGATCAGTGTGCATGGAAAATGGCCCCAATGGTGCAATCGGGCCATGTTGCAGGGGTGGCCCCAGATGGCCCGAACGGTAAGGGTATAGCCTTGTGCGCTTTTTGGGGCTCAAACGGACTTTTGCACCAAACTGAGCAAAATGCAGCCCAAGGGCAAGCAATTGATCAGTGTGCATGGAAAATGGCCCCAATGGTGCAATCGGGCCATGTTGCAGGGGTGGCCCCAGATGGCCCGAACGGTAAGGGTATAGCCTTGCGCGCTTTTTGGGGCTCAAACGGACTTTAGCCCCAAACTGAGAATAATGCAGCCCAAGAGCAAGCAATTGATCAGTGTGCATGGAAAATGGCCCCAATGGTGCAATCGGGCCATGTTGCAGGGGTGGCCCCAGATGGCCCGAACGGTAAGGGTATAGCCTTGCGCGCTTTTTGGGGCTCAAACGGACTTTTGCCCCAAACTGAGAAAAATGCACCCCAAGGGCAAGCAATTGATCAGTGTGCATGGAAAATGGCCCCAATGGTGCAATCGGGCCATGTTGCAGGGGTGGCCCCAGATAGCCCGAACGGTAAGGGTATAGCCTTGCGCGCTTTTTGGGGCTCAAACGGACTTTTGCCCCAAACTGAGAAAAATGCAGCCCAAGGGCAAGCAATTGATCAGTGTGCATGGAAAATGGCCCCAATGGTGCAATCGGGCCATGTTGCAGGGGTGGCCCCAGATGGCCCGAACGGTAAGGGTATAGCCTTGCGCGCTTTTTGGGGCTCAAACGGACTTTTGCCCCAAACTGAGAAAAATGCAGCCCAAGGGCAAGCAATTGATCAGTGTGCATGGAAAATGGCCCCAATGGTGCAATCGGGCCATGTTGCAGGGGTGGCCCCAGATGGCCCGAAAGGTAAGGGTGTAGCCTTGCGCGCTTTTTGGGGCTCAAACGGACTTTTGCCCCAAACTGAGAAAAATGCAACCCAAGGGCAAGCAATTGATCAGTGTGCATGGAAAATGGCCCCAATGGTGCAATCGGGCCATGTTGCAGGGGTGGCCCCAGATGGCCCGAACGGTAAGGGTATAGCCTTGCGTGCTTTTTGGGGCTCAAACGGACTTTTGCCCCAAACTGAGAAAAATGCAGCCCAAGGGCAAGCAATTGATCAGTGTGCATGGAAAAGGGCCCCAATGGTGCAATCGGGCCATGTTGCAGGGGTGGCCCCAGATGGCCCGAACGGTAAGGGAATAGCCTTGCGCGCTTTTTGGGGCTCAAACGGACTTTTGCCCCAAACTGAGAAAAATGCAGCCCAAGGGCAAGCAATTGATCAGTGTGCATGGAAAAGGGCCCCAATGGTGCAATCGGGCCATGTTGCAGGGGTGGCCCCAGATGGCCCGAACGGTAAGGGTATAGCCTTGCGCGCTTTTTGGGGCTCAAACGGACTTTTGCCCCAAACTGAGAAAAATGCAGCCCAAGGGCAAGCAATTGATCAGTGTGCATGGAAAATGGCCCCAATGGTGCAATCGGGCCATGTTGCAGGGGTGGCCCCAGATGGCCCGAACGGTAAGGGTATAGCCTTGCGCGCTTTTTGGGGCTCAAACGGACTTTTGCCCCAAACTGAGAAAAATGCAGCCCAAGGGCAAGCAATTGATCAGTGTGCATGGAAAATGGCCCCAATGGTGCAATCGGGCCATGTTGCAGGGGTGGCCCCAGATGGCCCGAACGGTAAGGGTATAGCCTTGCGCGCTTTTTGGGGCTCAAACGGACTTTTGCCCCAAACTGAGAAAAATGCAGCCCAAGGGCAAGCAATTGATCAGTGTGTATGGAAAATGGCCCCAATGGTGCAATCGGGCCATGTTGCAGGGGTGGCCCCAGATGGCCCGAACGGTAAGGGTATAGCCTTGCGCGGTTTTTGGGGCTCAAACGGACTTTTGCCCCAAACTGAGAAAAATACAGCCCAAGGGCAAGCAATTGATCAGTGTGCATGGAAAATGGCCCCAATGGTGCAATCGGGCCATGTTGCAGGGGTGGCCCCAGATGGCCCGAACGGTAAGGGTATAGCCTTGCACGCTTTTTAGGGCTCAAACGGACTTTTGCCCCAAACTGAGAAAAATGCAACTAAAGGGCAAGCAATTGATCAGTGTGCATGGAAAATGGCCCCAATGGTGCAATCGGGCAATGTTGCAGGGGTGGCCCCAGATGGCCCGAACGGTAAGGGTATAGCCTTGCGCGCTTTTTGGGGCTCAAACGGACTTTTCCCCAAACTGAGAAAAATGCAGCCCAAGGGCAAGCAATTGATCAGTGTGCATAGAAAATGGCCCCAATGGTGCAATCAGGCCATGTTGCAGGGGTGGCCCCAGATGGCCCGAACGGTAAGGGTATAGCCTTGCGCGCTTTTTGGGGCTCAAACGGGCTTTTGCTCCAAACTGAGAAAAATACAGCCCAAGGGCAAGCAATTGATCAGTGTGCATGGAAAATGGCCCCAATGGTGCAATCGGGCCATGTTGCAGGGGTGGCCCCAGATGGCCCGAACGGTAAGGGTATAGCCTTGCGCGCTTTTTGGGGCTCAAACGGACTTTTGCCCCAAACTGAGAAAAATGCAGCCCAAGGGCAAGCAATTGATCAGTGTGCATGGAAAATGGCCCCAATGGTGCAATCGGGCCATGTTGCAGGGGTGGCCCCAGATGGCCCGAACGGTAAGGGTATAGCCTTGCGCGCTTTTTGGGGCTCAAACGGACTTTTGCCCCAAACTGAGAAAAATGCAGCCCAAGGGCAAGCAATTGATCAGTGTGCATGGAAAATGGCCCCAATGGTGCAATCGGGCCATGTTGCAGGGGTGGCCCCAGATGGCCCGAACGGTAAGGGTATAGCCTTGCGCGCTTTTTGGGGCTCAAACGGACTTTTGCCCCAAACTGAGAAAAATGCAGCCCAAGGGCAAGCAATTGATCAGTGTGCATGGAAAATGGCCCCAATGGTGCAATCGGGCCATGTTGCAGGGGTGGCTCCAGATGGCCCGAACGGTAAGGGTATAGCCTTGCGCGCTTTTTGGGGCTCAAACGGACTTTTGCCCCAAACTGAGAAAAATACAGCCCAAGGGCAAGCAATTGATCAGTGTGCATTGAAAATGGCCCCAATGGTGCAATCGGGCCATGTTGCAGGGGTGGCCCCAGATTACCCGAACGTATAACCTTGCGCGCTTTTTGGGGCTCAAACGGACTTTTGCCCCAAACTGAGAAAAATGCAGCCCAAGGGCAAGCAATTGATCAGTGTGCATGGAAAATGGCCCCAATGGTGCAATCGGGCCATGTTGCAGGGGTGGCCCCAGATGGCCCGAACGGTAAGGGTATAGCCTTGCGCGCTTTTTGGGGCTCAAACGGACTTTTGCCCCAAACTGAGAAAAATGCAGCCCAAGGGCAAGCAATTGATCAGTGTGCATGGAAAATGGCCCCAATGGTGCAATCGGGCCATGTTGCAGGGGTGGCCCCAGATGGCCCGAACGGTAAGGGTATAGCCTTGCGCGCTTTTTGGGGCTCAAACGGACTTTTGCCCCAAACTGAGAAAAATGCAGCCCAAGGGCAAGCAATTGATCAGTGTGCATGGAAAATGGCCCCAATGTTGCAATCGGGCCATGTTGCAGGGGTGGCCCCAGATGGCCCGAACGGTAAGGGTATAGCCTTGCGTGCTTTTTGGGGCTCAAACGGACTTTTGCCCCAAACTGAGAAAAATGCAGCCCAAGGGCAAGCAATTGATCAGTGTGCATGGAAAAGGGCCCCAATGGTGCAATCGGGCCATGTTGCAGGGGTGGCCACAGATGGCCCGAACGGTAAGGGTAGCCTTGCGCGCTTTTTGGGGCTCAAACGGACTTTTGCCCCAAACTGAGAAAAATGCAGCCCAAGGGCAAGCAATTGATCAGTGTGCATGGAAAATGGCCCCAATGGTGCAATCGGGCAATGTTGCAGGGGTGGCCCTAGATGGCCCGAACGGTAAGGGTATAGCCTTGCGCGCTTTTTGGGGCTCAAACGGACTTTTGCCCCAAACTGAGAAAAATGCAGCCCAAGGACAAGCAATTGATCAGTGTGCATGGAAAATGGCCCCAATGGTGCAATCGGGCCATGTTGCAGGGGTGGCCCCAGATGGCCCGAACGGTAAGGGTATAGCCTTGCGCGCTTTTTGTGGCTCAAACGGACTTTTGCCCCAAACTGAGAAAAATGCAGCCCAAGGGCAAGCAATTGATCAGTGTGCATGGAAAATGCCCCAATGGTGCAATCGGGCCATGTTGCAGGGGTGGCCCCAGATGGCCCAAACGGTAAGGGTATAGCCTTGCGCGCTTTTTGGGGCTCAAACGGACTTTTGCCCCAAACTGAGAAAAATGCAGCCCAAGGGCAAGCAATTGATCAGTGTGCATGGAAAATGGCCCCAATGGTGCAATCGGGCCATGTTGCAGGGGTGGCCCCAGATGGCCTGAACGGTAAGGGTATAGCCTTGCGCGCATTTTGGGGCTCAAACGGACTTTTGCCCCAAACTGAGAAAAATGCAGCCCAAGGGCAAGCAATTGATCAGTGTGCATGGAAAATGGCCCCAATGGTGCAATCGGGCCATGTTGCAGGGGTGGCCCCAGATGGCCCGAACGGTTAGGGTATAGCCTTGCGCGGTTTTTGGGGCTCAAACTGACTTTTGCCCCAAACTGAGAAAAATGCAGCCCAAGGGCAAGCAATTGATCAGTGTGCATGGAAAATGGCCCCAATGGTGCAATCGGGCCATGTTGCAGGGGTGGCCCCAGATGGCCCGAACGGTAAGGGTATAGCCTTGCACGCTTTTTGGGGCTCAAATGGACTTTTGCCCCAAACTGAGAAAAATGCAATCCAAGGGCAAGCAATTGATCAGTGTGCATGGAAAATGGCCCCAATGGTGCAATCGGGCAATGTTGCAGGGGTGGCCCCAGATGGCCCGAACGGTAAGGGTATAGCCTTGCGCGCTTTTTGGGGCTCAAACGGACTTTTGCCCCAAACTGAGAAAAATGCAGTCCAAGGGCAAGCAATTGATCAGTGTGCATAGAAAATGGCCCCAATGGTGCAATCGGGCCATGTTGCAGGGGTGGCCCCAGATGGCCCGAACGGTAAGGGTATAGCCTTGCGCGCTTTTTGGGGCTCAAACGGACTTTTGCCCCAAACTGAGAAAAATGCAGCCCAAGGGCAAGCAATTGATCAGTGTGCATGGAAAATGGCCCCAATGGTGCAATCGGGCCATGTTGAAGGGGTGGCCCCAGATGGCCCGAACGGTAAGGGTATAGCCTTGCGCGCTTTTTGGGGCTCAAACGGACTTTTGCACCAAACTGAGAAAAATGCAGCCCAAGGGCAAGCAATTGATCAGTGTGCATGGAAAATGGCCCCAATGGTGCAATCGGGCCATGTTGCAGGGGTGGCCCCAGATGGCCCGAACGGTAAGGGTATAGCCTTGCGCGCTTTTTGGGGCTCAAACGGACTTTTGCCCCAAACTGAGAAAAATGCAGCCCAAGGGCAAGCAATTGATCAGTGTGCATGGAAAATGGCTCCAATGGTGCAATCGGGCCACGTTGCAGGGGTGGCCCCAGATGGCCCGAACGGTAATGGTATAGCCTTGCGCGCTTTTTGGGGCTCAAACAGACTTTTGCCCCAAACTGAGAAAAATGCAGCCCAAGGGCAAGCAATTGATCAGTGTGCATGGAAAATGGCCCCAATGGTGCAATCGGGCCATGTTGCAGGGGTGGCCCCAGATGGCCCGAACGGTAAGGGTATAGCCTTGCGCGCTTTTTGGGGCTCAAACGGACTTTTGCCCCAAACTGAGAAAAATGCAGCCCAAGGGCAAGCAATTGATCAGTGTGCATGGAAAATGGCCCCAATGGTGCAATCAGGCCATGTTGCAGGGGTGGCCCCAGATAGCCCGAACGGTAAGGGTATAGCCTAGCGCGCTTTTTGTGGCTCAAACGGACTTTTGCCCCAAACTGAGAAAAATGCAGCCCAAGGGCAAGCAATTGATCAGTGTGCATGGAAAATGGCCCCAATGGTGCAATCGGGCCATGTTACAGGGGTGGCCCCAGATGGCCTGAACGGTAAGGGTATAGCCTTGCGCGCTTTTTGGGGCTCAAACGGACTTTTGCCCCAAACTGAGAAAAATACAGCCCAAGGGCAAGCAATTGATCAGTGTGCATGGAAAATGGCCCCAATGGTGCAATCGGGCCATGTTGCAGGGGTGGCCCCAGATGGCCCGAACGGTTAGGGTATAGCCTTGCGCGGTTTTTGGGGCTCAAACAGACTTTTGCCCCAAACTGAGAAAAATGCAGCCCAAGGGCAAGCAATTGATCAGTGTGCATGGAAAATGGCCCCAATGGTGCAATCGGGCCATGTTGCAGGGGTGGCCCCAGATGGCCCGAATGGTAAGGGTATAGCCTTGCGCGCTTTTTGGGGCTCAAACGGACTTTTGCACCAAACTGAGAAAAATGCAGCCCAAGGGCAAGCAATTGATCAGTGTGCATAGAAAATGGCCCCAATGGTGCAATCGGGCCATGTTGCAGGGGTGGCCCCAGATGGCCCGAACGGTTAGGGTATAGCCTTGCGCGGTTTTTGGGGCTCAAACTGACTTTTGCCCCAAACTGAGAAAAATGCAGCCCAAGGGCAAGCAATTGATCAGTGTGCATGGAAAATGGCCCCAATGGTGCAATCGGGCCATGTTGCAGGGGTGGCCCCAGATGGCCCGAACGGTAAGGGTATAGCCTAGCACGCTTTTTGGGGCTCAAACGGACTTTTGCCCCAAACTGAGAAAAATGCAATCCAAGGGCAAGCAATTGATCAGTGTGCATGGAAAATGGCCCCAATGGTGCAATCGGGCAATGTTGCAGGAGTGGCCTTGCGCGCTTTTTGGGGCTCAAACGGACTTTTGCCCCAAACTGAGAAAAATGCAGCCCAAGGGCAAGCAATTGATCAGTGTGCATAGAAAATGGCCCCAATGGTGCAATCGGGCCATGTTGCAGGGGTGGCCCCAGATGGCCCGAACGGTAAGGGTATAGCCTTGCGCGCTTTTTGGGGCTCAAACGGACTTTTGCCCCAAACTGAGAAAAATGCAGCCCAAGGGCAAGCAATTGATCAGTGTGCATGGAAAATGGCCCCAATGGTGCAATCGGGCCATGTTGAAGGGGTGGCCCCAGATGGCCCGAACGGTAAGGGTATAGCCTTGCGCGCTTTTTGGGGCTCAAACGGACTTTTGCACCAAACTGAGAAAAATGCAGCCCAAGGGCAAGCAATTGATCAGTGTGCATGGAAAATGGCCCCAATGGTGCAATCGGGCCATGTTGCAGGGGTGGCCCCAGATGGCCCGAACGGTAAGGGTATAGCCTTGCGCGCTTTTTGGGGCTCAAACGGACTTTTGCCCCAAACTGAGAAAAATGCCGCCCAAGGGCAAGCAATTGATCAGTGTGCATGGAAAATGGCTCCAATGGTGCAATCGGGCCATGTTGCAGGGGTGGCCCCAGATGGCCCGAACGGTAATGGTATAGCCTTGCGCGCTTTTTGGGGCTCAAACGGACTTTTGCCCCAAACTGAGAAAAATGCAGCCCAAGGGCAAGCAATTGATCAGTGTGCATGGAAAATGGCCCCAATGGTGCAATCGGGCCATGTTGCAGGGGTGGCTCCAGATGGCCCGAACGGTAAGGGTATAGCCTTGCGCGCTTTTTGGGGCTCAAACGGACTTTTGCCCCAAACTGAGAAAAATGCAGCCCAAGGGCAAGCAATTGATCAGTGTGCATGAAAAATGGCCCCAATGGTGCAATCGGGCCATGTTGCAGGGGTGGCCCCTGATGGCCCGAACGTATAGCCTTGCGCGCTTTTTGGGGCTCAAACGGACTTTTGCCCCAAAATGAGAAAAATGCAGCCCAAGGCCAAGCAATTGATCAGTGTGCATGGAAAAGGGCCCCAATGGTGCAATCGGGCCATGTTGCAGGGGTGGCCCCAGATGGCCCGAACGGTAAGGGTATAGCCTTGCGCGCTTTTTGGGGCTCAAACAGACTTTTGCCCCAAACTGAGAAAAATGCAGCCCAAGGGCAAGCAATTGATCAGTGTGCATGGAAAATGGCCCCAATGGTGCAATCGGGCCATGTTGCAGGGGTGGCCCCAGATGGCCCGAACGGTAAGGGTATAGCCTTGCGCGCTTTTTGGGGCTCAAACGGACTTTTGCCCCAAACTGAGAAAAATGCAGCCCAAGGGCAAGCAATTGATCAGTGTGCATGGAAAATGGCCCCAATGGTGCAATCGGGCCATGTTGCAGGGGTGGCCCCAGATGGCCCGAACGGTAAGGGTATAGCCTTGCGTGCTTTTTGGGGCTCAAACGGACTTTTGCCCCAAACTGAGAAAAATGCAGCCCAAGGGCAAGCAATTGATCAGTGTGCATGGAAAAGCGCCCCAATGGTGCAATCGGGCCATGTTGCAGGGGGGGCCCCAGATGGCCCGAACGGTAAGGGTATAGCCTTGCGCGCTTTTTGGGGCTCAAACGGACTTTTGCACCAAACTGAGAAAAATGCAGCCCAAGGGCAAGCAATTGATCAGTGTGCATGGAAAATGGCCCCAATGGTGCAATCGGGCAATGTTGCAGGGGTGGCCCCAGATGGCCCGAATGGTAAGGGTATAGCCTAGCGCGCTTTTTGGGGCTCAAACGGACTTTTGCCCCAAACTGAGAAAAATGCAGCCCAAGGGCAAGCAATTGATCAGTGTGCATGGAAAATGGCCCCAATGGTGCAATCGGGCCATGTTGCAGGGGTGGCCCCAGATGGCCCGAACGGTCAGGGTATAGCCTTGCGCGCTTTTTGGGGCTCAAACGGACTTTTGCCCCAAACTGAGAAAAATGCAGCCCAAGGGCAAGCAATTGATCAGTGTGCATGGAAAATGGCCCCAATGGTGCAATCGGGCCATGTTGCAGGGGTGGCCCCAGATGGCCCGAACGGTAAGGGTATAGCCTTGCGCGCTTTTTGGGGCTCAAACGGACTTTTGCCCCAAACTGAGAAAAATGCACCCCAAGGGCAAGCAATTGATCAGTGTGCATGGAAAATGGCCCCAATGGTGCAATCGGGCCATGTTGCAGGGGGGGGCCCCAGATGGCCTGAACGGTAAGGGTATAGCCTTGCGCGATTTTTGGGGCTCAAACGGACTTTTGCCCCAAACTGAGAAAAATGCAGCCCAAGGGCAAGAAATTGATCAGTGTGCATGGAAAATGGCCCCAATGGTGCAATCGGGCCATGTTGCAGGGGTGGCCCCAGATGGCCCGAACGGTTAGGGTATAGCTTTGCGCGGTTTTTGGGGCTCAAACGGACTTTTGCCCCAAACTGAGAAAAATGCAGCCCAAGGGCAAGCAATTGATCAGTGTGCATGGAAAATGGCCCCAATGGTGCAATCGGGCCATGTTGCAGGGGTGGCTCCAGATGGCCCGAACGGTAAGGGTATAGCCTTGCACGCTTTTTGGGGCTCAAACGGACTTTTGCCCCAAACTGAGAAAAATGCAATCCAAGGGCAAGCAATTGATCAGTGTGCATGGAAAATGGCCCCAATGGTGCAATCGGGCAATGTTGCAGGGGTGGCCCCAGATGGCCCGAACGGTAAGGGTATAGCCTTGCGCGCTTTTTGGGGCTCAAACGGACTTTTGCCCCAAACTGAGAAAAATGCAGCCCAAGGGCAAGCAATTGATCAGTGTGCATAGAAAATGGCCCCAATGGTGCAATCGGGCCATGTTGCAGGGGTGGCCCCAGATGGCCCGAACGGTAAGGGTATAGCCTTGCGCGCTTTTTGGGGCTCAAACGGACTTTTGCCCCAAACTGAGAAAAATGCAGCCCAAGGGCAAGCAATTGATCAGTGTGCATGGAAAATGGCCCCAATGGTGCAATCGGGCCATGTTGAAGGGGTGGCCCCAGATGGCCCGAACAGCCTTGCGCGCTTTTTGGGGCTCAAACGGACTTTTGCACCAAACTGAGAAAAATGCAGCCCAAGGGCAAGCAATTGATCAGTGTGCATGGAAAATGGCCCCAATGGTGCAATCGGGCCATGTTGCAGGGGTGGCCCCAGATGGCCCGAACGGTAAGGGTATAGCCTTGCGCGCTTTTTGGGGCTCAAACGGACTTTTGCCCCAAACTGAGAAAAATGCAGCCCAAGGGCAAGCAATTGATCAGTGTGCATGGAAAATGGCTCCAATGGTGCAATTGGGCCATGTTGCAGGGGTGGCCCCAGATGGCCCGAACGGTAAGGGTATAGCCTTGCGCGCTTTTTGGGGCTCAAACGGACTTTTGCCCCAAACTGAGAAAAATGCAGCCCAAGGGCAAGCAATTGATCAGTGTGCATGGAAAATGGCCCCAATGGTGCAGTCGGGCCATGTTTCAGGGGTGGCCCCAGATGGCCCGAACGGTAAGGGTATAGCCTTGCGCGCTTTTTGGGGCTCAAACGGACTTTTGCCCCAAACTGAGAAAAATGCAGCCCAAGGGCAAGCAATTGATCAGTGTGCATGGAAAATGGCCCCAATGGTGCAATCGGGCCATGTTGCAGGGGTGGCCCCAGATGGCCCGAACGGTAAGGGTATAGCCTTGCGCGCTTTTTGGGGCTCAAACGGACTTTTGCCCCAAACTGAGAAAAATGCACCCCAAGGGCAAGCAATTGATCAGTGTGCATGGAAAATGGCCCCAATGGTGCAATTGGGCCATGTTGCAGGGGTGGCCCCAGATGGCCTGAACGGTAAGGGTATAGCCTTGCGCGCTTTTTGGGGCTCAAACGGACTTTTGCCCCAAACTGAGAAAAATACAGCCCAAGGGCAAGCAATTGATCAGTGTGCATGGAAAATGGCCCCAATGGTGCAATCGGGCCATGTTGCAGGGGTGGCCCCAGATGGCCCGAACGGTTAGGGTATAGCCTTGCGAGGTTTTTGGGGCTCAACCGGACTTTTGCCCCAAACTGAGAAAAATGCAGCCCAAGGGCAAGCAATTGATCAGTGTGCATGGAAAATGGCCCCAATGGTGCAATCGGGCCATGTTGCAGGGGTGGCCCTAGATGGCCCGAACGGTAAGGGTATAGCCTTGCGCGCTTTTTGGGGCTCAAACGGACTTTTGCCCCAAACTGAGAAAAATGCAGCCTAAGGGCAAGCAATTGATCAGTGTGCATGGAAAATGGCCCCAATGGTGCAATCGGGCCATGTTGCAGGGGTGGCCCCAGATGGCCCGAACGGTAAGGGTATAGCCTTGCGCGCTTTTTGGGGCTCAAACTGACTTTTGCCCCAAACTGAGAAAAATGCAGCCCAAGGGCAAGCAATTGATCAGTGTGCATGGAAAATGGCCCCAATGGTGCAATCGGGCCATGTTGCAGGGGTGGCCCCAGATGGCCCGAACGGTAAGGGTATAGCCTTGCGCTCTTTTTGGGGCTCAAACGGACTTTTGCACCAAACTGAGAAAAATGCAGCCCAAGGGCAAGCAATTGATCAGTGTGCATGGAAAATGGCCCCAATGGTGCAATCGGGCCATGTTGCAGGGGTGGCCCCAGATGGCCCGAACGGTAAGGGTATAGCCTTGCGCGCTTTTTGGGGCTCAAACGGACTTTTGCCCCAAACTGAGAAAAATGCAGCCCAAGGGCAAGCAATTGATCAGTGTGCATGGAAAATGGCCCCAATGGTGCAATCGGGCCATGTTGCAGGGGTGGCCCCAGATGGCCCGAACGGTAAGGGTATAGCCTTGCGCGCTTTTTGGGGCTCAAACGGACTTTTGCCCCAAACTGAGAAAAATGCAGCCCAAGGGCAAGCAATTGATCAGTTTGCATGGAAAATGGCCCCAATGGTGCAATCGGGCCATGTTGCAGGGGTGGCCCCAGATGGCCCGAACGGTAAGGGTATAGCCTTGCGCGCTTTTTGGGGCTCAAACGGACTTTTGCCCCAAACTGAGAAAAATGCAGCCCAAGGGCAAGCAATTGATCAGTGTGCATGGAAAATGGCCCCAATGGTGCAATCGGGCCATGTTGCAGGGGTGGCCCCAGATGGCCCGAACGGTAAGGGTATAGCCTTGCGCGCTTTTTGGGGCTCAAACGGACTTTTGCCCCAAACTGAGAAAAATGCAGCCCAAGGGCAAGCAATTGATCAGTGTGCATGGAAAATGGCCCCAATGGTGCAATCGGGCCATGTTGCAGGGGTAGCCCCAGATGGCCCGAACGGTAAGGGTATAGCCTTGCGCGCTTTTTGGGG
Source organism: Macrobrachium rosenbergii (assembly GCA_039081455.1). Lineage (NCBI taxonomy): Eukaryota > Metazoa > Arthropoda > Malacostraca > Decapoda > Palaemonidae > Macrobrachium > Macrobrachium rosenbergii. Next base: position 186,097 of record JANJGK010000052.1, read on the forward strand.
CTCAAACGGACTTTTGCCCCAAACTGAGAAAAATGCAGCCCAAGGGCAAGCAATTGATCAGTGTGCATGGAAAATGGCCCCAATGATGCAATCGGGCCATGTTGCAGGGGTGGCCCCAGATGGCCCGAACGGTAAGGGTATAGCCTTGCGCGCTTTTTGGGGCTCAAACGGACTTTTGCCCCAAACTGAGAAAAATGCAGCCCAAGGGCAAGCAATTGATCAGTGTGCATGGAAAATGGCCCCAATGGTGCAATCGGGCCATGTTGCAGGGGTGGCCCCAGATGGCCCGAACGGTAAGGGTATAGCCTTGCGCGCTTTTTGGGGCTCAAACGGACTTTTGCCCCAAACTGAGAAAAATGCAGCCCAAGGGCAAGCAATTGATCAGTGTGCATGGAAAATGGCCCCAATGGTGCAATCGGGCCATGTTGCAGGGGTGGCCCCAGATGGCCCGAACGGAAAGGGTATAGCCTTGCGCGATTTTTGGGGCTCAAACGGACTTTTGCCCCAAACTGAGAAAAATGCAGCCCAAGGGCAAGCAATTGATCAGTGTGCATGGAAAATGGCCCCAATGGTGCAATCGGGCCATGTTGCAGGGGTGGCCCCATATGGCCCGAACGGTAAGGGTATAGCCTTGCGCGCTTTTTGGGGCTCAAACGGACTTTTACCCCAAACTGAGAAAAATGCAGCCCAAGGGCAAGCAATTGATCAGTGTGCATGGAAAATGGCCCCAATGGTGCAATCGGGCCATGTTGCAGGGGTGGCCCCAGATGGCCCGAACGGTAAGGGTATAGCCTTGCGCGCTTTTTGGGGCTCGAACGGACTTTTGCCCCAAACTGAGAAAAATGCAGCCCAAGGGCAAGCAATTGATCAGTGTGCATGGAAAATGGCCCCAATGGTGCAATCGGGCCATGTTGCAGGGGTGGCCCTAGATGGACCGAACGGTAAGGGTATAGCCTTGCGCGCTTTTTGGGGCTCAAACGGACTTTTGCCCCAAACTGAGAAAAATGCAGCCCAAGGGCAAGCAATTGATCAGTGTGCATGGAAAATGGCCCCAATGGTGCAATCGGGCCATGTTGCAGGGGTGGCCCCAGATGGCCCGAATGGTAAGGGTATAGCCTTGCGCGCTTTTTGGGGCTCAAACGGACTTTTGCCCCAAACTGAGAAAAATGCAGCCCAAGGGCAAGCAATTGATCAGTGTGCATGGAAAATGGCCCCAATGGTGCAATCGGGCCATGTTGCAGGGGTGGCCCCAGATGGCCCGAACGGTAAGGGTATAGCCTTGCGCGCTTTTTGGGGCTCAAACGGACTTTTGCACCAAACTGAGAAAAATGCAGCCCAAGGGCAAGCAATTGATCAGTGTGCATGGAAACTGGGCCCAATGATGCAATCGGGCCATGTTGCAGGGGTGGCCCCAGATGGCCCGAACGGTAAGGGTATAGCCTTGCGCGCTTTTTGGGGCTCAAACGGACTTTTGCCCCAAACTGAGAAAAATGCAGCCCAAGGGCAAGCAATTGATCAGTGTGCATGGAAAATGGCCCCAATGGTGCAATCGGGCCATGTTGCAGGGGTGGCCCCAGATGGCCCGAACGGTAAGGGTATAGCCTTGCGCGCTTTTTGGGGCTCAAACGGACTTTTGCACCAAACTGAGAAAAATGCAGCCCAAGGGCAAGCAATTGATCAGTGTGCATGGAAACTGGGCCCAATGATGCAATCGGGCCATGTTGCAGGGGTGGCCCCAGATGGCCCGAATGGTAAGGGTATAGCCTAGCGTGCTTTTTGGGGCTCAAACGGACTTTTGCCCCAAACTGAGAAAAATGCAGCCCAAGAGCAAGCAATTGATCAGTGTGCATGGAAAATGGCCCCAATGGTGCAATCGGGCCATGTTGCAGGGGTGGCCCCAGATGGCCCGAACGGTAAGGGTATAGCCTTGCGCGCTTTTTGGGGCTCAAACGGACTTTTGCCCCAAACTGAGAAAAATGCAGCCCAATGCCAAGCAATTGATCATTGTGCATGGGAAATGGCCCCAATTGTGCAATCGGGCCATGTTGCAGGGATGGCCCCAGATGGCCCGAACGATAAGGGTATAGCCTTGCGCGCTTTTTGGGGCTCAAACGGACTTTTGCCCCAAACTGAGAAAAATGCAGCCCAAGGGCAAGCAATTGATCAGTGTTCATGGAAAATGGCCCCAATGGTGCAATCGGTCCATGTTGCAGGGGTGGCCCCAGATGGCCCAAACGGTACGCGCTTTTTGGGGCTCAAACGGACTTTTGCCCCAAACTTAGAAAAATGCAGCCCAAGGGCAAGCAATTGATCAGTGTGCATGGAAAATGGCTCCAATGGTGCAATCGGGCCATATTGTAGGGGTGGCCCCAGATGGCCCGAACGGTAAGGGTATAGCCTTGCGCGCTTTTTGTGGCTCAAACGGACGTTTGCCCCAAACTGAGAAAAATGCAGCCCAAGGGCAAGCAATTGATCAGTGTGCATGGAAAATGGCCCCAATGGTGCAATCGGTCCATGTTGCAGGGGTGGCCCTAGATGGCCCGAACGGTAAGGGTATAGCCTTGCGCGCTTTTTGGGGCTCAAACGGACTTTTGCACCAAACTGAGAAAAATGCAGCCCAAGGGCAAGCAATTGATCAGTGTGCATGGAAAATGGCCCCAATGGTGCAATCAGGCCATGTTGCAGAGGTGGCCCCAGATGGCCCGAACGGTAAGGGTATAGCCTTGCGCGCTTTTTGGGGCTCAAACGGACTTTTTCCCCAAACTGAGAAAAATGCAGCCCAAGGGCAAGCAATTGCACCAGGGCCATGTTGCAGGGGTGGCCCCAGATGGCCCGAACGGTAAGGGTATAGCCTTGCGCGCTTTTTGGGGCTCAAACGGACTTTTTCCCCAAACTGAGAAAAATGCAGCCCAAGGGCAAGCAATTGATCAGTGTGCATGGAAAATGGCCCCAATGGTGCAATCGGGCCATGTTGCAGGGGTGGCCCCACATGGCCCGAACGGTAAGGGTATAGCCTTGCGCGCTTTTTGGGGCTCAAACGGACTTTTGCCCCAAACTGAGAAAATGCAGCCCAAGGGCAAGCAATTGATCAGTGTGCATGGAAAATGGCCCCAATGGTGCAATCGGGCCATGTTGCAGGGGTGGCCCCAGATGGCCCGAACGGTAAGGGTATAGCCTTGCGCGCTTTTTGGGGATCAAACGGACTTTTGCCCCAAACTGAGAAAAATGCAGCCCAAGGGCAAGCAATTGATCAGTGTGCATGGAAAATGGCCCCAATGGTGCAATCGGGCCATGTTGCAGGGGTGGCCCCAGATGGCCCGAACGGTAAGGGTATAGCCTTGCGCGCTTTTTGGGGCTCAAACGGACTTTTGCCCCAAACTGAGAAAAATGCAGCCCAAGGGCAAGCAATTGATCAGTGTGCATGGAAAATTGCCCCAATGGTGCAATCGGTCCATGTTGCAGGGGTGGCCCCAGATGGCCCGAACGGTAAGGGTATAGCCTTGCGCGCTTTTTGGGGCTCAAACGGACTTTTGCACCAAACTGAGAAAAATGCAGCCCAAGGGCAAGCAATTGATCAGTGTGCATGGAAAATGGCCCCAATGATGCAATCGGGCCATGTTGCAGGGGTGGCCCGATATGGCCCGAACGGTAAGGGTATAGCCTAGCGTGCTTTTTGGGGCTCAAACGGACTTTTGCCCCATACTGAGAAAAATGCAGCCCAAGAGCAAGCAATTGATCAGTGTGCATGGAAAATGGCCCCAATGGTGCAATCGGGCCATGTTGCAGGGGTGGCCCCAGATGGCCCGAACGGTAAGGGTATAGCCTTGCGCGCTTTTTGGGGCTCAAACGGACTTTTGCCCCAAACTGAGAAAAATGCAGCCCAAGGGCAAGCAATTGATCAGTGTGCATGGAAAATGGCCCCAATGGTGCAATCGGTCCATGTTGCAGGGGTGGCCCCAGATGGCCCGAACGGTAAGGGTATAGCCTTGCGCGCTTTTTGGGCTCAAACGGACTTTTGCCCCAAACTGAGAAAAATGCAGCCCAAGGGCAAGCAATTGATCAGTGTGCATGGAAAATGGCCCCAATGGTGCAATCGGGTCATGTTGCAGGGGTGGCCCCAGATGGCCCGAACAGTAAGGGTATAGCCTTGCGCGCTTTTTGGGGCTCAAACGGACTTTTGTCCCAAACTGAGAAAAATGCAGCCCAAGGGCAAGCAATTGATCAGTGTGCATGGAAAATGGCCCCAATGGTGCAATCAGGCAATGTTGCAGGGGTGGCCCCAGATGGCCCGAACGGTAAGGGTATAGCCTTGCGCGCTTTTTGGGGCTCAAACGGACTTTTGCACCAAACTGAGAAAAATGCAGCCCAAGGGCAAGCAATTGATCAGTGTGCATGGAAAATGGCCCCAATGGTGCAATCGGGCCATGTTGCAGGGGTGGCCCCAGATGGCCCGAACGGTAAGGGTATAGCCTTGCGCGCTTTTTGGGGCTCAAACGGACTTTTGCCCCAAACTGAGAAAAATGCAGCCCAAGGGCAAGCAATTGATCAGTGTGCATGGAAAATGGCCCCAATGGTGCAATCGGGTCATGTTGCAGGGGTGGCCCCAGATGGCCCGAACGGTAAGGGTATAGCCTTGCGCGCTTTTTGGGGCTCAAACGGACTTTTGCCCCAAACTGAGAAAAATGCAGCCCAAGGGCAAGCAATTGATCAGTGTGCATGGAAAATGGTCCCAATGGTGCAATCGGTCCATGTTGCAGGGTGGCCCCAGATGGCCCGAACGGTAAGGGTTATAGCCTTGCGCGCTTTTTGGGGCTCAAACGGACTTTTGCCCCAAACTGAGAAAATTGCAGCCCAAGGGCAAGCAATTGATCAGTGTGCATGGAAAATGGCCCCAATGGTGCAATCAGGCCATGTTGCAGGGGTGGCCCCAAATGGCCCGAACGGTAAGGGTATAGCCTTGCGCGCTTTTTGGGGCTCAAACGGACTTTTGCACCAAACTGAGAAAAATGCAGCCCAAGGGCAAGCAATTGATCAGTGTGCATGGAAAATGGCCCAATGGTGCAATCGGGCCATGTTGCAGGGGTGGCCCCAGATGATCCAAACGGTAAGGGTATAGCCTTGCGCGCTTTTTGGGGCTCAAACGGACTTTTTACCCAAACTGAGAAAAATGCAGCCCAAGGGCAAGCAATTGATCAGTGTGCATGGAAAATGGCCCCAATGGTGCAATCGGGCCATGTTGCAGGGGTGGCCCCAGATGGCCCGAACGGTAAGGGTATAGCCTGGCGTGCTTTTTGTGGCTCAAACGGACTTTTGCCCCAAACTGAGAAAAATGCAGCCCAAGGGCAAGCAATTGATCAGTGTGCATGGAAAATGGCCCAATGGTGCAATCGGGCCATGTTGCAGGGGTGGCCCCAGATGGCCCGAACGGTAAGGGTATAGCCTTGCGCGCTTTTTTGGGGCTCAAACGGACTTTTGCCCCAAACTGAGGAAAATGCAGCCCAAGGGCAAGCAATTGATCAGTGTGCATGGAAAATGGCCCCAATGGTGCAATCGTGCCATGTTGTAAGGGTGGCCCCAGATGGCCCGAACGGTAAGGGTATAGCCTTGCGCGCTTTTTTGGGGCTCAAACGGACTTTTCCACCAAACTGAGAAAAATGCAGCCCAAGGGCAAGCAATTGATCAGTGTGCATGGAAAATGGCCCCAATGGTGCAATCGGGCCATGTTGCAGGGGTGGCCCCAGATGGCCCGAACGGTAAGGGTATAGCCTTGCGCGCTTTTTGGGGCTCAAACGGACTTTTGCACCAAACTGAGAAAAATGCAGCCCAGGGGCAAGCAATTGATCAGTGTGCATGGAAATTGGCCCCAATGGTGCAATCGGTCTATGTTGCAGGGGTGGCCCCAGATGGCCCGAACGGTAAGGGTATAGCCTTGCGCACTTTTTGGGGCTCAAACGGACTTTTGCCCCAAACTGAGAAAAATGCAGCCCAAGGGCAAGCAATTGATCAGTGTGCATGGAAAATGGCCCCAATGGTGCAATCGGGCCATGTTGCAGGGGTGGCCCCAGATGGCCCGAACGGTAAGGGTATAGCCTTGCGCGCTTTTTGGGGCTCAAACGGACTTTTGCCCCAAACTGTGAAAAATGCAGCCCAAGGGTAAGCAATTGATCAGTGTGCATGGAAAATGGCTCCATTGGTGCAATTGGGCCATGTTGCAGGGGTGGCCCCAGATGGCCCGAACGGTAAGGGTATAGCCTTGCGGGTTTTTGGGGCTCAAACGGACTTTTGCCCCAAACTGAGAAAAATGCAGCTCAAGGGCAAGCAATGGATCAGTGTGCATGGAAAATGGCCCCAGTGGTGCAATCGGGCCATGTTGCAGGGGTGGCCCCAGGTGGCCCCAACGGTAAGGGTATAGCCTTGCACGCTTTTTGGGGCTCAAACGGAGTTTTGCCCCAAACTGAGAAAAATGCAGCCCAAGGGCAAGCAATGGATCAGTGTGCATGGAAAATAGCCTCAGTGGTGCAATCGGGCCATGTTGCAAGGGTGGCCCCAGGTGGCCCGAACGGTAAGGGTATAGCCTTGCACGCTTTTTGGGGCTCAAACCGACTTTTGCCCCAAACTGAGAAAAATGCAGCCCAAGGGCAAGCAATGGATCAGTGCGCATGGAAAATGGCCCCAGTGTTGCAATCGGGCCATGTTGCAGGGGTGGCCCCAGGTGGCCCGAACGGTAAGGGTATAGCCTTGTGCGCTTTTTGGGGCTCAAACGGACTTTTACCCCAAACTGAGAAAAATGCAGCCCAAGGGCAAGCAATTGATCAGTGTGCATGGAAAATGGCCCCAATGGTGCAATCGGGCCATGTTGCAGGGGTGGCCCGATATGGCCCGAACGGTAAGGGTATAGCCTTGCGCGCTTTTTGTGGCTCAAACGGACTTTTGCACCAAACTGAGAAAAATGCAGCCCAAGGGCAAGCAATTGATCAGTGTGCATGGAAAATGGCCCCAATGGTGCAATCGGTCCATGTTGCAGGGGTGGCCCTAGATGGCCTGAACAGTAAGGGTATAGCCTTGCGCGCTTTTTGGGGCTCAAACGGACTTTTGCCCCAAACTGAGAAAAATGCAGCCTAAGGGCAAGCAATTGACCTGTGTGCATGGAAAATGGCCCCAGCAATTATTTGGACCCCTGTATTGCAATGAGAGCTCTCTCTCTCTCTTTTTTTCTCTCTCTCTCTCTCTCAAGGAATCATACTGCAAAGTGGGTGTAGTCTCTCTCTCTCTCTCTCAAGGAATCATACTGCAAAGTGGCTGTAGTAGTCTTTCTCTCTCTCTCTCTCTCTCTCTCTCAAGGAATCAAACTTCATAGTGGCTGTAGTCTCTCTCTCTCTCTCTCTCTCTCTCAAGGAATCATACTGCAAAGTGGCTGTAGTCTCTCTCTCTCTCTCTCTCTCAGAGGATCAAATGCATAAAGATAAATAAAGAATACTCATTATAATTCAGGAATTACAAAACCAGTAGGTTATAGCTGGAAGGAACTTGTCTGTAAGTAAAAAAAAATTACTTTAAAAGCATTAAATCCACAGAATTATATTTTAAATATCTTAAATATCAATTAATAATAATTTTTTTAAAGTTAAATAAGGAATAATTATCAAAAACAAAGAATTACGAAAGTCAAAGTGATGTTTCTGCATTAGTGAACATCTGCAGCAGCTGTTATAAGGAGGAGACTGTCAGTGTGGTTGTAATTCGCGACAGCAAATTAAAAACTCCTTTAAAGGTTTTCAATACTCAATATAATATTTTTAAAATATAATATATTTTTGAAAATTAATTTTTAAGTTAAATAATGAATAAACATCATAAAAAAAGAATTACGAAAGTCAAAGTGATGTTTTTGTATGACTGAACATCCCCTGCAGCAGCTGTTATACAGAGGAGCATGTCAGTGTGATTGTATTTCGCGACAGCAAACGAAAAACGCCTTTAAAATCATAAAATCCATAATATTATATTTTTAAAACTTAACAAATTAAATAAATATTAATTTTTAAAAGTGAAATAAGGAATAAACATCAAAAATAAAGAAATAAGTAAAAAATACGTTTTTTCATCACTGAACGTCTCAAACAGAATCAGCCATGAGGAGACTGTCAGTGTGATCGTAATTCGCGACTGCAAACGAAAAACGCCTTTAAAATCATAAAATCCATAATATTATATTTTTAAAACTTAATATATTAAGTATCTATTAATTTTTAAAAGTTAAATAAAGAATAAACATCAAGAATAAATAAATAAAAAAGTAAAACTGACGTTTTCGCGTTACCGAACGCCTCCTCTGGGGAAGCTGAGCCCTGCCCACCTTTCCCGCCCAAAATGAAAATCAAAACAACATGGCTGGAAGAACGACCTTGTTGATCTATATATCGCCCGATGACGCCTCCGGCGTGAGTCATAACCATTAAATTCCTTTCCCAAAATGTAGTTTGTAACAGCAAGAAGCTGTTGGGTGAATAATGCTGCGATGCATCGCTGTTAAGTGCTGTGAAACAGCGGAGATATGTGAGGGCTCTTTTGGCAGCCCAATGTAAACAAACGAAAATGGCGCCAATCTAATGATTCGCTTATTTTAGGTCATAATTCGTCAATGAGGCTTAATTAACCTTCAAATATGTCGGGATTAATTAGATTTCATCTTTGGACACATTTGTATCGCCCGAAATTTGGTTTAAATCGGTCAACTTGGCTTTAATTAAGGGAAACCTGAACCTGCCTCTTCAGGGCAGCTGCCTTAGGGTAACTGGCTGTGGTATAATTATTGAATTAATGGAGTAATATACACCCTGTGAGTATATTGACGCATATTTATTCATTTGGGACTGTTTTTTGACCTGTGTGAGTGGCCTAAAAGGTGTCAGCCTTATTAAGGTTATTCCTGGTTTCCATTAACTAATATACAATCAAATATACACTTTAATATACATTATGTAAGTGTATTTATCCATTTCGAACCTTTGTTTTTACCTGTGAGTGAATATTTGCTTGAAATTTGGGAGGGGCCTCAGCCACCTCTGGACCCCAGACTAGAAGAGTCGGCCTTATTAAGGCTATTTCTGGTTTCCATTAAGTAATATACACTAATATACGTCATGCAAGTGTATTGATCCATTTAAAGCCTTTCATTTTGACCAGAGTGGATATTTTCTTAAAATTTGGGAGGGGCCACTTTTGGACCCCAGACTAGAAGAGTCGGCCTTATTAAGGCTATTTCTGGCTTTCATTAAGTAATATACACTTTAATATACACTAATATACATCATGCAAGTGTACTGATCCATTTAAAGCCTTTTCTTTTGACCAGAGTGGATATTTTCTTAAAATTTGGGAGGGGCCACTCTTGGACCCCAGACTAGAAGAGTCGGCCTTATTAAGGCTATTTCTGGATTTCATTAAGTAATATACACTTTAATATACACTAATATACATCATGCAAGTGTATTGATCCATTTAAAACCTTTTATTTTGACTGGAGTGGATATTTTCTTAAAATTTGGGAGGGGCCACTCTTGGACCCCAGACTAGGCTTTTACAGTAACTACACCAACTTCACCTAACCTAGTAGGCTGCGTTGCTTTGACCGAGGGGTCTTGGCCCCCCCTTGTACCCCCCTTGCTTAAAACGTAAATTTTAGGTCTTGACGTAACTAACCGAACCTAGTAGGCTGCGTTACCTTGGCCGAGGGAGCTTGGACCCCCCTTTGCTAATCATTAAGTTTATTTGTGTATTTTGAAATGTTATATATATGTTAATATGCTTTTTGGATGTAAATTCATGCATTGGCAACCTTTTCTTGCCCCGTGGAGGGAGATTTGCGCTCAGTATCCCGGCCTAACCTGTAGTAGGCAGTTGCGGAACTCAAGGTCAGGCGGTTTTTAGCCGCAGAATTTGGTTATTAAACATTTAAGAAAGCGTGAGACTCTTGAATAAGAATTTTGTGGTCGATTCACACTCTGGGGTGTCCGTTTTTGGCCGTTTTGAGTTGGACGTTAATGGCCGAGAATCCCGACGTCCATTTCCGAGACTTGACTGATGCCTAGTTTCTGTCCTGATTCATGAAATTCATTTAAATTGCTATAATTTAATAAGGTATAGTGGCTTAACCCAATGCAGTCCTTCAGGTATAAGGGCCGAGTGCCCCAAGGTTAGGTGCGTCTTGGTCGAGACGCAAATGTGTTGGCTTGGATTGACATTCCCTGGGTTAGGTTAAGTGACGGTCCAGGTTGGGACGAAGCCCAGCACAGGGCTTAGGTTAGATAAGGTCTTTTCCTCTGCTTTGCGGCTTTTGCTGTCCTTGGGTCAGGCTGGAAAGCCTGCTTTCTGGACTGTTGCGGCATAAGGCCTCTTTGCTCAGACTTGAAAAACCAAAAGTGACTTTGAGAGTTTGGTCCTTAGAATGTTCTTTATGTAAGCCCCATTATTTGGCAGTAGGCATTTTGCCTGTTGTGCTATTACGGCGACGTCGGCTGGTAATCGCCGCATCTGAGTAATCTGTAAGGCTGTTTATGAAATGTGAATTGGTTAGGATATAATATTGACGAAAAGATGTGGTGTTTTGAGCCTTTACTTATGCAAATCCACGACTCTACAGTCATTTAGATGTGAATACTGAAAATATCTCTTCTCATTTGACAGTTGATGTGTATGAAATACAAAAGCTGTTACATAAAGGTTTTATTGTCTCACTAATGTTTAGTTTTGGCTGTTGCAAAATGTAATTTGAGGCAATGAGAATATAAACCCTTGATTTTTACATAGGAATATTCCCAACACGAGCTGGAAACAGTTGTTGAAGCTTGGTTGAAGTTAAATGGCCGCTTGCCTTGCATGTTGAAGTGTTTTACTTAAATATTTCTGTTGTTGATGAATGTTAGTGGTTATATTTGTGTAGATTCTCATCTTTCGCGTTCATTTTGCAGGTTCAAAATCCATTGTGCAAATTACGAAGGAGGTGATGGAATTGACGGTGACACCAGGTATCGGCGCTCCTAAATGTTCTGGTTCCAAATGGTAAGTCAATGAAGCCTTTTCAAATGTTGCCGTATGTGTCTCCGTCACCAAATTTCAATTTGGTGAATCTCGGTGTATGAAAGCACTTATTCGAACAGGGTGTTTATCGTAAAGTAAGTGGCACCTGTCTGAACGGCGTATTTGTCTTGGTTAAGATAGTGTGTGTTTGTGTTTTATATATCCACTTATGCTGTGAATCCTCACGTCTTGTTCTTTTTGCAAGTCCCCAGTTCTGTTGCAGGGAAGGGGACAAACTCCAGTCTCCCTTTTTTGAAGATTCCACTTGAAGAAGTCGAAAATGGTGGAAAGCGTCAAGTGGAATGCATAACATGTGAACCCATTACTTAATTAATGCCTGTAATTTGTGCCCTTGTTTAGATGCACATGGTATGTCAGCTGCAGCCATCAATGGTTCTTCTGTCATTGAATGGTCCCCTTAAGGGGGGCAGCGCCGTCAGTGCACCCCCAGGCAGTGCGCTGTAAGCATCACTGGAAGGTTCTTTGCATCATCCCTTCCATTCTTTTTACTGTACCTCTTTTCCTATTCTCCTCTTCCACCCTACTTTCTATCCTCCCCTAACATTGGTTTCATAATGAAACTGCAGGGTTTTCCTCATCACACCTTTCAAACCTTTTCTACTGTCAATTTCCATTTCAGTGCTGAATGACTTCTCAGGTCCCAGCACTTGGCTGTTGGCCTAAACTGTGAATTATATTCCATTCCATTCCAGAACTTTCATGGTGACTTTTGAGTCTTGTTGTATTGGACGACTGTTGTATCGGCAAGGTTTGTAAGGAGGTTTCTTCTGTCTCATTTAGGTTACGCAACTTGCGCTCAGTCTGTCTGAAGACATACTTGAATGTCTGTTAGCCTGAGGATGTCGAAGGATTGTCGGAGCTTATCTGTAGGAGGTCCCGAGTAAATGAGGCTGGGAATTTTGATGCAGTGCTTTCTGCATTAATAAAACTTTTTTATAAAAGTGGTCAGTTTGATTGACGTTCTCGGCCGATTGTCCGAATCGAAACCGGCGTTCATATTTTGTAGTTCTTTGTGGTCAGATCTGTCTGTGCACATCGATTTTATCTTTTGTGAGGACACAAATGAGGACGATTAGGATATTGGCATAGCACAAAAATAACCTCCGAGTGCATTCATCGTTTAAGAACTGAAGCAGTAGCTTGGAAGAGCGATTAATCACTCTCAGAGTGGCAGGATCTCTTGTAGTGAGTTTTTCTTTTTGAGAAATGAAACATTGCCTCATGTTTTTCCTTATGGTTCTGTGGAGGACTTTCTCACCTGTGCCAAAATTGAAAAGAGGTGAAGCAGAATGTTGGAGTGTTTTATATTCATCGGAAAGTCACGAGTAATTCCTGGTAACTGTCAGGCCAGGCGAATTGCACTTGTGGAAAACAAGTGGTGGTTTGTTCTAATTTGGAAAGAGGGAGGAACAAGGCAACAAGACAGGCGTTGAAACGAGCTCAAATACAGTAATGCCTCGAGTTACAGACTTCTGTACTCGTCAGCTACATTATGATGATAGGTTTTGCTTTTCTGCCATTTGAAATGTTATCATTTTTAGGTCAATCTCGTAAACAGACTTTGTTACTTGGAAATAGAGTAATTATTGAGACGCTGTATTCAGTTTCTGTTTTTGTATATATATATATATATATATATATATATATATATATATATATATATATATATATATATATATATATATATATATATATATATATATATAATATATGTTGTTAAGTCTTCTTTCCCTTCGTATGGTTAGACGTTTACTCTGTCTGCTGTCTCCTGTTGCGTACTTCCTTTCATTCAACACCTTTTTAATGCTTATTTCGCCTTCATTCTCCTTCTCCTCCTTTGCTGTCGACCTCCTTTAGCTGTTTTTTTATGCCGGTTTTCACCCCAAAGGAGAAGAAACAGTTTGAGGAAGGATTAAAATACTGTGTGAATGAGTGTTGGAATGAAAGTCTGCAGGAGCGTGAGAGGTTTAGGCAAGTTGCCCGTGAAAGTTTGTGTCTGTTTTTGAATGCAATAGGAAACTGAGACTTATTCTGTTTATTTAATGTATGTATGTATGCCTGTGTATATATGTATGGTGTATATCTATGACTGTTTTTGTAGGTTTAAAGGGTTTTTATTTATAAACCAGGATTAGCATGTATATTTTTATATGTATACATACATTCATATGTATATTGATATCTCATGTCTGTGTGTGTATGTGTATGTATTTCTGTGCTGTTTAACTTACATTGTGTAACTTTATCTTTTTGTTTGTGTTTATGGGAATTCTCTCTCTCTCTCTCTCTCTCTCTCTCTCTCTCTCTCTCTCTCTCTCTCTCTCTCTCTCTCTCTCTCTCTCTCAGAGAACCATTTCAGTCTCTCTCTCTCTCTCTCTCTCTCTCTCTCTCTCTCTCTCTCTCTCTCTCTCTCTCTCTCTCTCTCTCTCTCTCTGAAATTAATATACAAAGAACCATTGCAGTCCCCCCCCCCCACCCTCTCTCTCTCTCTCTCTCTGTTGAAGTAGTCCTCCTCCTCTTTCTTCTCCTTTTCCCCCTCCTCTTCCTCCTCCTCCTCCTCCTCTTCTTCCTTCTCTTTCCCCTTTTTCTTCTCCTCCTCCAATTCTTCCTCTTCCTACTCCTCCTCCTCCAATTCTTCCTCTTCCTCTGATTCTTCCTCTTTCTCCTCCTCCGATTCTTCCTCTTCCTCCTATACCTCTTCTCTTACTCCTTTTCTCTTCCTTCTCTTCCTCCTCTTCTGTTCCTTTTCTTCTTCCTCCTCCTCCTCTTCCTCCTCCTGCTCCTATTCCTCCTTCTCTTCCTCCTCTTCTCTTACTCCTTTTCTCTTCCTCTTCTCTTACTCCTTTTCTCTTCCTCCTCCTCTTCCTTCTCTTCATCATCTTCTATTCCTCCTCTTCCTCCTCTTTCATCTCTTCCTTCTCATCTTCCTTCTCCATCTCTTCTTCCTTCCCCTCTCCCTCCACCTAATCCTCTCCTTTTCCTTCTCTTCCTCCTCTTCCTCCTCCTCACTCCTGTCTCTCCTCTTCCTCATCTTCCCTTCCCCTCCTCTTCCTCCTCCTCCTGCCTTCCCCTCCTCTTCATCTTCCTCCTCCTTCCTGCCTCTCCTCTTCCTCATCCTCCTCCTTCCAGTCTCTCCTCTTCCTCCTCCTCCTTCCTTCCCCTCATCTTCCTCCTCCTCCTTCCTTCCCCTCATCTTCCTCCTCCTTCGTGCCTCTCCTTTTCCTCCTCCTCCTCCTTCCTTCCCCTCCTCTTCCTCATCCTCCTACTCCTTCCTGCCTCTCCTCTTCCTCATCCTCCTCCCCCTTCCTTCCCCTCCTCTTCCTCCTCCTCCTCCTTCCTTCCCCTCTTCCTCCTCCTCCTTCCTTCCCCTCCTCTTCCTCCTCCTCTTCCTCCTCCTTTTTCATTCCTTAACTTTTCAAAATATAACTTTTCAAACCTTAACTTTTCAAACTTTAACTTTTCAATCCTTAACTTTTCAAACCTTAACTTTTCAAATTTTAACTTTTCAAACCTTAACTTTTCAAACTTTAACTTTTCCAACTTTAACTTTTCAAACTTTAACTTTTCAGACCTTAACTTTTCAAACTTTAACTTTTCCAACTTTAACTTTTCAGACCTTAACTTTTCAAACTTTAACTTTTCAATCCTTAACTTTTCAAACCTTAACTTTTCAAACTTTAACTTTTCAAACTTTAACTTTTCAGACCTTAACTTTTCAAACCTCAACTTTTCAAACCTTAACTTTTCAAACTTTAACTTTTCAATCCTTAACTTTTCAAAATATAACTTTTCAAACCTTAACTTTTCAAACTTTAACTTTTCAAACTTTAACTTTTCAAACTTTAACTTTTCAAACCTTAACTTTTCAAACTTTAACTTTTCAAACTTTAACTTTTCAAACCTTAACTTTTCAAACTTTAACTTTTCAATCCTAAACTTTTTAAACTTTAACTTTTTCAAACCTTAACTTTTCAAAATTTAACTTTTGAAACTTTAACTTCTCAAACTTTAACTTTTCAAACCTTAACTTTTCAAACTTTAACTTTTCAAACTTTAACTTTTCAATCCTTAACTTTTCAATCCTTAACTTTTGAAACTTTAACTTTTCAATCCTTAACTTTTCAAATTTTTATTTTTCAAATTTTAACTTTTCAATCCTTAACTTTTCAAATTTTAACTTTTCAATCCTTAACTTTTCAAACTTTAACTTTTCAAACCTTAACTTTTCAAACCTTCACTTTTCAGACCTTAACTTTTCAGACTTTCACTTTTCAGACTAACTTTTCAGACCTT
The DNA here is from genome assembly GCA_039081455.1 of Macrobrachium rosenbergii. Taxonomy (NCBI): domain Eukaryota; kingdom Metazoa; phylum Arthropoda; class Malacostraca; order Decapoda; family Palaemonidae; genus Macrobrachium; species Macrobrachium rosenbergii. The sequence continues at coordinate 201,490 of JANJGK010000052.1, forward strand.
CACTTTTCAGACTTTAACTTTTCAGGCCTTCACTTTTCAGACCTTAACTTTTCAAACTTTAACTTTTCTGACATTAACTTTTCTGACCTTAATTTTTCAGACCTTCACTTTTCAGACTTTAACTTTTCAGACCTTCACTTTTCAGACCTTCGCTTTTCAGACCTTCACTTTTCAGACCTTAACTTTTCAGACCTTAACTTTTCAGACTTTAACTTTTCAGAACTTCACTTTTCAGAACTTCACTTTTCAGACCTTCACTTTTCAGACTTTAACTTTTCAGACCTTCACTTTTCAGACTTTAACTTTTCAGACCTTCACTTTTCAGACCTTCACTCTTCAGACCTTCAATTTTCAGACCTTCACTTTTTAAACCTTCACTGCTCAATCCTTCACTGTTGAAACCTTCACTGTTTAAACCTTCATTGCTCAATCCTTCACTTTTTAAACCTTCACTGCTCAATCCTTCACTGTTAAAACCTTCACTGCTAAATCCTTCACTGTTTAAACCTTCACTGCTCAATCCTTCACTTTTAAAACCTACTGCTCAATCCTTCACTGTTAAAACCTTCACTGTTCAATCCTTTACTGGTCAATCCTTCACTGTTAAAACCTTCACTGTTTAAACCTTCACTGCTCAATCCTTCACTGTTAAAACCTTCACTGCTCAATCCTTCACTGTTAAAACCATCACTGCTCAATCCTTCACTGTTAAAACCTTCACTGTTCAATCCTTCACTGTTTAAACCTTCATTGCTCAATTCTTCACTGTTAAAACCGTCACTGCTCAATCCTTCACTGTTAAAATCTTCACTGCTCAATCATTCACTGTTTAAACCTTCACTGTTAAAACATTCACTGCTCAGTATTTCACTGTTAAAACCTTCACTGCTCAATCCGTCACTGTTAAAACCTTCACTGCTCAAACCTTCACCGTTAAACCCTTCACTGTTTAAACCTTCACTGCTCAATCCTTCACTGTTAAAACCTTCACTGCTGAATCCTTCACTGTTAAAACCTTCACTGTTGAATCCTTCACTGTTAAAACCTTCACTACTCAATCCTTCACTGTTAAAACCTTCACTGTTCAATTCTTTACTGCCACTGCTCTCTCTCTCTCTCTCTCTCTCTCTCTCTCTCTCTCTCTCTCTCTCTCTCTCTCTCTCTCTCTCTCTCTCTCTCTCTCTCACACACACACACACAAATGATTTTCCCCCATAAGGCCTTAACAATTGATTTTTCCCATAAGGTCTTCACAAATGATTTTCCCCCATAAGGCCTTAGCAATTGATTTTTCCCATAAGGTCTTCACAAATGATTTTCCCCCATAAGGCCTTAACAATTGATTTTTACCATAAGGCCTTAACAAATGATTTTCCACATAAGGCCTTAACAATTGATTTTTCCCATAAGGCCTTAACAAATGATTTTTCACATAAGGCTTAACTTTTGATTTTTCCCATAAGGTCTTCACAAATGATTTTCGCCCATAAGGCCTTAACAATTGATTTTTCCCATAAGGTCTTCACAATTGATTTTCCCCCATAAGGCCTTAACAATGATTTTTCCCATAAGGTCTTCACAAATGATTTTCCCCCATAAGGCCTTAACAACTGATTTTCCCTATAAGGTCTTAACAATTGATGTTTCCCATAAGGCCTTAACAAATGAATTTCCCCATAAGGCCTTAACAATTGATTTTTCCCATAAGGCTTAACAATTGATTTTTCCCCATAAGGCCTTAACAAATGAATTTCCCCATAAGGCCTTAAAAATTGATTTTTCCCATAAGGCTTAACTATTGATTTTTCCCCATAAGGCCTTCACAAATTATTTCCCCCCATAAGGCCTTAACAACTGATTACCGAGTCCTTTTTTGAGTGAAACCTCCTGTGATATCTTGTTTCATATTGCCATTTTGTTTCTAGTTGTTTCCATAATCACTCTAAGCTGTAAAGTGGCGTTTACCATCTTCCAGCCCATTTAACTTACGTACTTTTTAATCCTTTGATACTTTTAATATTTGTGGCTACGATTTATTGTCCATAGAAGAGCGCATATTCACTTAAGTATATTTGCAGGTCTGAATTTGACTTCGAAGACCCACCCGGATATGTGGACCCCTCTAGACGTTGGACCAGAAATCTTCGAGGCGGTTTACAGTCGATTCAGATGTGAAGATCTCGCTGTAAGTATTAACAGATGCAAAAACTTATGAATGATGTATTTATACATGAAAAGGGTGATTCAAAACGTTATTGAAGATGTAAAATATACAATATATTGCTTACGTATGTTTGAAGTTGAACAACTTGGTGTGTAGAACATAGTTTTACTTGACTGAATTATTTCTACAAGTTCTTGGAGGGTAAATGAAGATATTACTGAAAATTTAATATTACAATATATTACTTTGCTTATGCTCGTTTGAATTTGAACAACTTGTTGCTTAGAATTGAAGAAAATGGTTAGATAATGTTTCAGAGGTTTTCCCTGTCAGAATCATTAGCGATTGTTTGTAATGCCATTACTAAAATCTTGATTTTTTTGTAGATTTTGGCATATGGACAAAGTTTATAGTGTAACCAAAGCACTGAAGAATCATCAATTAAATTGTGGACCAAGGAACACTATCTCATTCCGGCAAAAGGCCAACGTTGTCGAACGTCCGAGACACGTCGAATTTGCTTCCCATCACATCTGCAGTTGTGGAGAAAATCTTTATAAAACTGTTTCTTTTTGCTGCTTACCAGCACTATGTAATGACTTCAATACCTGACTGTCTTATAATGAGGGGTAAATGATAAATGATAAAAAAAGTATCACTTTGAAAATGGCAGCATATAAAAAATAGTCATCATTATATAGCTAATAACTACTGTGCAGAAGGGTGTTAAATTGATATATTTATTTGTTATTTGTAATATAAATGTCTAAAATTGGAGTAATACTTCATTTTATGATGTCGTTTTCAGTTAGCCTTCGAAAAATGCTTCATTGTACAGATGATTTTTTCCCCTTCTTGGTGACCCTGTAAGAAACATCTATTTATAGGTTGTAGGTTATATGTTATAGACTCATGCCCCTATAGGTTCATAACCCTGTTTAGGGAACTTTTTGTACAAGGATTATGAACAGGAGACTGTGAATGAAAGTGGACGTATTCTTTAGATAGAACAGTAATGATCAGAAATTGGAAATTGGTGTTATCAGGTAATTGAACAGAAGTAGAGAGTGTCTCTGAAGTAATTGTATAATGCTTTTGCAATGAAGATTGTGCTGAATGTTGTATACATGTGTGAAATGCTGTGGAATATTTGAATGTCAGAAACAGTGTGATTGTATTTGGAGTTTTTGTAAAAATGATGTCATTTTTTTAGAGAATTCTATAAATGTTACGCTCTGATGATTTTAAGTTTTGAAAAGAATTTTATTTGTTGTGCTTTTTAATGAAATTATTTGTTAAGTAATTGTGATAGTTTTAAACTGATTTCATAGTTGTTACATTTTATGGTTAAATCATTTGTTAAATAATTTGAGTAATTTGAAGTTGCACAGATGCCAGTGAGCGTATTCACCTAATGGAATACAAGGAGTATAATTATTTTTGCATAAAATATGTGTCAGAGAGGTACAGGTATCTCCTGTAGGCTGCATGACGCACGATTTAATAAACAGGACATTGTACAGGTGCCGTTGAGCTTATTTGCATTATGGACTACAAAAAAGTATCATAATTTTTGCATCTTGAGTTACAGGCATTTCCTATAGACTGTAAAACATAGGCTTTTATAAACAGGATAATTAACGGCACAAAACTAACAGAAGTTTCCTATATATATATATATATATATATATATATATATATATATATATATATATATATATATATATATATATATATATATATATATATATATAATATATATATATTATTGGACATTTCACAGAGGTGTCCTGTATGTAATTTGATTGTTGTTAAAAAGAACTTTTTATGTCTCAAGTCTTAAGTTAGCTTTGCTCTGTCATTGGAAATTCCTGTTGACATCAAATGGGCTTCCATATTTAATTCTTGAGAAAAAATTCTTTTGAAGTTGCAAATTATCAAGGAAGGCTTTGCATAGGACTTTGTGTTGATGTAGTAACACAGTGAGTTAAGATCTATAACTGGTAGATATTTTATATATTTTTGCTTGAATTTTTTTTGTAGAAATTTAGTATATAATATACAGATTAAAGTACAAACTATTGGTTAATTAAAATGAAGTAAGGATTATGGAGGTATGTTTTTAGATATTTTATATATTTTTACTTGAATTTTTTAATAGAAATTTAGGTATATGGAAAAACATTTAATTCGTAATTTAAATCCTGGAGTTTGATCAAAGTGATACAATTTAGTTGAGGGGTTAATATATCAAAGCATCGATATATCAGTTTTTAAGAAAATTCAAAAGCAAGGGAAATTTTTTATCATTTGAAGACTTACGCCATATTGTCAGAAGTTCTCTTCCAGACGTAGTTTAGGTGAACTGGAAATATTGAAATGAATAAAGGCCTATGAGCCATCACCCAAGGGGGCTGGTCTTGTAAGACTGCCCTGGTGGTCATTGAGTCTCTTAGCCACTGCCCTGTTACCAGAGGCCTTAGGCCTATAGGAGCCTTAAAGCCTAGAGTGATAATTGTGGTTTAGTGTCAGTTTTGTCATTGTTAATTGTATATGACAGCTATTTGGTTGCTGGAAGCATTTTGTCACCTGGAACAATCTCCAGTTGGTTGATATTGACTGGAATAGGGCTACAAAATCAGTTTCATGAGACTGTAAAGATGGCTGTAGATTAAGACTGTGTTTTTTACATTTTTGTGTCTTGCTTGTAGAGTGTTTTGTTACTTAGATTGGTTTGTAATTCTCAAAGGTGTTTTGTCAAGGAACCAAAGATAATTTTGGACACAGGAGAACTTGATGTAAAACTTGAGTCACAGTTGTAACTTGGCAAGTTGTTAAAATGTTCAAGTTTTCCTTTGCTAATTTTGAGCAAAGTTCTGCTGTTAAGTTGCATAACTCACTAAAGTATGAATTTATTCCAAATATACCTTGTCTGGTAATCATACCTGTATTTATAACTGAATGAATTGATTACAAGGAAATATTTCTGTATTTTTTGTAATATATCTTGATTCATTTGATCTGAAGTTGAAAAATTTTAATGTGTGCTCAATTATACTTGAAGAGTTTCATAGTACTGTATTGATTTGTGATGAGAATGGAGTAAGTCACTTTTAAAATACAGGGTACGGCATAAGCAACGCCCTTTGTTTAAGTGGAACAAAATTAAAGCCTTTTTGATTATCCTTTATTTTTTCGAACATGAATGTATTGCCACAGGTTAATAGATTAATATAATATATTAACAAAATTAATATAATGCTTATTCGGTTTAACAATGTTCAATACAAATGAAATCAAACCAAATTTAAGAAAAAAAAGTAAAAATTACAAAAGATATAAAGTTTTAGAATTTAGTCATTTATTTGAGAGGTTCAAAATGTTCCCCTTCATGTTCCATACAATTCTGAACTCTATCAGCAACACTTTTACAAACTTTTTGACACATTTCAATGGTAATTTAATGAAATTTATCTGAAATTGCATTCTTTAATTCTGGAATTGTTTTCTTCTTAAGATTGTAAACCTGATCTTTCAATACACCCCACAAAATAAAGTCCAGTGGTGTTAGGTCTGGTGAACGTGATGGCCATTCAATTGGTCCTCTTCGTCCTATCCACCTACCTTCAGAATTTTCATTTAACCATTCCCTAACTCTTATCCCATAATGGGGAGGTGCTCCATCCTGTTGAAAATAAATATCATTTTCATTTTCAACTCTTGGCCGAAGTTCTGTTTGTAGTATATGCAAATAATTATCTTGATTCACAGTACTTTCAAAGAATATCGGCCCTATTAATCCCATGCAAGAAATGGCAGCCCAAACTGTTACTCCTGGTAAATTAATATCCTTTTCCAAGATGACATGAGGATTATCATTGCTCCAATACACACAATTATGGCGATTGGTATGTCCATTTAACTTAAAGGTTGCTTCATCTGACCACCATATCGTGTCAAGGAAGGTTACATCTTCATTAACTTTAGTCATAAAGATTTCACAAAATTGCAATCGTGTATCTTGCTCTCCATCATGCAAACTTTGAAGCACACGTGGAATATAAGGTCTCATGTTTAGCCTCTTCAACATTCTGCGAACACGCCTATCACCAATTGCTAACTCTGCATAAAGACTCCTACTGGATTTTTGAGGAGAACGCAACAACGATTCTTGTAGTTCATTGGACTTTTCTAAGCTTGTTGCAACAACTGGCCTACCCACTCTTTGAGCATCACTTACACTTCCTGTGGATTGAAATTTTCTAATCAAGCTTGTGGTATTTCAGCTTTGCACCCTTGGGATGTTAAATTCAGCTGATAACAATCTTGCAGTTTCATCACCATTTTTATTGTTTTGATAGTACAATTGAATTGCTTTTACTCTCTGCTCCTTTGCTAATCTCATTGTTGTAAACATATCTGAAAAAATGAAGATTTAGCAAATTAATTAAAGAAAATATACATTATAAGATATAAAATTAAAAAGGGCTTTACTTATGCCGCACCCTGTATATTTATGACAATGCATCTGTTGAAACTGAAAAGCGCAAAGAGTGTGAATGTATGTCATTAATTTTAAAGACTTTTTCAGTTTATAATTGTACCATTGTCCCATTTAGGAAAGGAAGAGTTTTAGGACATTTTCTTATGCTACCAAAAGCTTTCTAGAAGGGAACTCAGTATCACCTGATACGTGTCCAAGTTGTTTGCACGTCTTGTGCAACTGACCAAGGACGAGTGAACACGCAAATGGTTGCATCATTTCACCAAGAATTGGTGCAGCAACCTTTGTGTTTTATTAAAGTTGTCTGTGCATTTATTGTTACTTCCTGCTAATCTGTGTTGATCAAAAGGTTTTGGCAAAATGGCCATTATCTGAAATGGAATTGTGACGGTCCCAGTATAAAAATGAAGGGGTCCCCCAGCAAAGTTTGGGGGTTGTTACCTAGGACTAATATTTCTTGGGGGTCATTATCTTTATGATATTTACAGTCTTTTGTTTATGTTTTGATGGTCATCCCCACTGGGCGTTTACTTGCATTTGTGATGGTAAATCCTGTCTAGATCTATCTTCTCTGGCATGAGGGATTTAGTATTGCAGTTTAGGTACCTTTTTGTTTGTTGTTTGGTCGTAAATCCTGTCAAGATTAACCTTTCCTGTGATGAGAGGTTTAATATTGCATTTTGAGTACTTTTTTCTATGTTCTGTACGTTCCCTGGCATGAGGGATTTAATATTGCATTCTGGGTACCTTTCTCTCTGTCCTGAAGGATTTATTAGATACTTAATCCTTGGTAAATCCATTATGGATTTCAGTCCGTCTTGCGTAAACAATCTGGAAGCCCCTACATTGTTAAAACCAGTTTAAAAGTGGCCAAAGTCTGCCTGAAATAAGTTTAATCTTCTAACTCCTTTGTAAATCCATTAAAGATTTCATTCAGAATTGTATAAACAGTCTGGGTTTCTTGTTTTGTTAAATCCAGTTTGAAAGTGACCAACATCTAGCAGAAATAAGCTTCCATTTTTGTTTCCTGTGTGACCAGCTACTCTCAAATCTTTACTGGGACATACCCCACTTTGTGTTAATTTTCCCAATTTCTTAGGAACCTCTCAGTAAAACTCTTTATCCTTACTTATTCTGGTATCCATTTTTATTCATTGGGAGGTCGGAAGTCAGTGGATCAAGCCATTTCTGCAGTGTTTGTTATGGATGATGTAAAATTAGACTTACAGGTCTAGATGCTGAGTGCAAGTTGTGATTCAGGCATCAGCTGATGAGATAGGTCTGTTGTTATAGTTCCTGTTGTAGGGAAATTCTGTTCCATTTTTTTTTTTTTTTTTTTTTTTACCAGATTTAAGTTTTCCCTGTTTAAAGAGGTTGTTTTGCCACAGTCTCTTTGTAAATAAGAGTGACATTACTTCTAATGCAAGTTAATAAGGTGTTACTCTTGTTCATGATCCAATACAGTTGCCAAGACTGTGTTTTATTCAGTTATAATTAAGTACTGGCTCATTTTGGTCAATTTTCCTTTACTTTCTTATGTGTTCTTTTGTTTTTGTTTTTTTTACAAGGAAAGCATTTATTGCAAGAACTTCAAATTTCTCCAGAGGAAAGGTCTTGCTCTGAATAGGGCTTCATAAAATTTCTGTATACGTAACAGTTCCTGTATATGATTTCCAAATTGTTTGTGCTTCTTTGTTAAAGTTTCATTGGTGTTTGATGCTCCATTTGGTGGGTAAATGTCTTATCCTGTCATTTTTGTGGGTGGTACGTGAATGAACTTAGTTTTTCAATAGTAAATTTGGGGTTATGAAAGACTGAACTTTGGTCAGTACTGTTAGCTAACCTAGTCTTGTCACCAGAATGAGCATTGACTCTGTTCCTTGAATAGTATGTATTTCCTGACTTTTTCAATTCTTTCAGGTGTCCAAATTCGTGATGGAATAGGGAAAAAGGGGTGTTTGTGTGGAGGAAGAATTTGATAACAATCTGATGCCCAATTTCTTAGTGAGGAAGTTTTTCAGCATTGAATTCCAAGCAAAATTTCATGTGTGAGGAATAGGATGGAGACTCATTTGCATAATTAGACAGTAATGTATTTGACAGAAATGTCTGTTTTTATATATATTTAGTCAGGAATTGGCACAAGAATTATAGTCAGAGAGAAGTTTTGAACAATCACGTGTCAGCTTCAATCTTGGGTCCCCATTTTAGCGACTAAAATATCGTCTCATAGTTGTGGGATGGTATAATTCTCCTATTTGTGTCCTTCAAAGGCATTTTCCTGGTTTGGTTATTTTAAATTCAAGCTTGAAATAAAGACTCTTGCCTACAATGGTGACTTGGGACTATTAAATAAACTGAGAACCGTTTGGTTACTAATGATATTTCATTCACATTTAAAGTACTCTTTCGAAAATTTCAGTTGGTGTCATTTTGTAATTTTCCTTAAATAAATGACCACATTCACAAGCTTCTGCTTCAAATATGGGTCGTAACTAGTCATTACTAGGCCTAAAGATATTTCACAGCTAAGATAATGTAAGGTTGGCCTATGTTAATTGTAATAACCTGCATTAAATAGGTGAAGATAATCACAAAAAGTTTCATAACCTAGATATATAACCTTAGTATTGTAATAAGTGGCTTTCAAATGTTTCTGCTGATGTAATGATATTAAAAAGGCCTAAGGTTTACTACTGCATAATTCACAGAAATTTATTGAGACAGTATTACTTCATTCACAGGTCTGATTGAGCACATACTTAAAAGTAGGTCATATTCAGGTCAAATTAAAGAGATATACATATATACTTTAAAAGCTTTGAAATACTCTTCTTGTGATCAAAATGTTTAACATAAACAGAGGGAAGCATTTGCTGGATCCTGGAGGCTGTATTTGAAATATTCCTGCATTCTTTGGTGAATTTTGCATCACTGTAGATTGCACGTCACTCAGTTTACCCAAATTGTCTCTCTCAAAGGAGTGTGAAAGACCTGTGGCTAATTCTAGAGCTTTCTAAATATTCTATCTTCATGAGCTGGACTTTCAGTCTAGGCCTGTGCATAGCATTATAGAAGTTGGGTTATATAACAAAACTAGAATGACCCTTGACATTCTGTAAAAGCATCTTATCAAGAGGGAACCTTTTGGTTTAATGGTGTTATTTATTAAGGACTCTATTAATACAGTCCAAAACTCGCTGTTCACATAAAGTAGACCTATTTGTAGACGTCATAATGTGAAGTAGGAAGCATTTTGATTGTTCTTCAAAGGGATTACGAAACTCACTGGCCAAAACTGGTCTTAGGTCACTGAAACGAGTTCAGTCTTCATTCCATTTTTTACTTGAAGCAGGCAGTCACGAGGTAGATTTGCTCTCTAGTTAGTTAAGTAGAACCTGGAAAAAAGGAGGACCTCTGGTCAAGTCACAAATGCATAAAGTTAAATAAAGAATAGATATAAATATGGAATTACAAATGCGGTAGGTTATAGGGGGAAGGAACTTGTCAGTAAATAAAACATGATTTTGAAAGCATTAAATCCATAAAATGATATTTTAAATATCTTAATTATTAATTAATAATTAATTTTTTAAAGTTAAATAAAGAATAAACATCATAAACAAAGAATTACAAGTCAAAATTATGTTTTTTCATCATTGAATGTAAGCAGATAGCAGGAGGAGACTGTCATTGTGATTGTATTTCGCGACAGCCAACGAAAAATGCCTTTTAAAGAATTAAATCCAAGATATTATATTTTAAAAAGTTAATATATTAGATAATAATAATTTTCTAAAAGTTAAATAAAGGATAAACATTATAAACAGAATTACGAAAGTGAAAGTGACATTTCTTCATGACTGAACGACTCCAACAGAATCAGCCATGAGGAGACTGTCAGTGTGATTGTAATTCGCGACAGCAAACGAAAAACGCCTTTTAAAGCATAAAATCCATGAAAATATATTTTTAAAACTTAATATATCATATAATAATCAAATTCTAAAAGTTAAATAAGGAATAAACATCAAAAATAAAGAAATAGAAAAGTAAAAGCGACGTTTTGGCGTCACCGAACGCCTCCGGGGAAGCTGAGCCCCGCCCGCCTTTCCCGCCAAAATGAAAATCAACAACATGGCTGGAAGAACGACCTTGTCGATCTATATATCGCCCGATGACGCCTCCGACGTGAGTCATAACCATTAAATTCCTTTCCCAAAATGTAGTTTGTAACAGCAAGAAGCTGTTGGGTGAATAATGCTGCGATGCATCGCTGTTAAGTGCTGTGAAACAGCAGAGATATGTGAGGGCTCTTTTGGCAGCCCAATGTAAACAAACGAAAATGGCGCCAATCTAATGATTCGCTTATTTTAGGTCATAATTCGTCAACGAGGCTTAATTAACCTTCAAAAATGTCGGGATTAATTAGATTTCATCTTTGGACACATTTGTATCGCCCAAAATTTGGTTTAAATTGGTCAACTATTAAATGAAGGGAAACCTTAACCTGCCTCTTGAGGGCAGCTGCCTTAGGGTAATTGGCTGTGGTATAATTATTGAATTAATGGAGTAATATACACCCTGTGAGTATATTTACGCATATTTGTTCGTTTGGGACTGGTTTTTGACCTGTGTGAGTGGGTATTTGCCTGAAATTTGGGAGTGGCCTAAGAGGTGTCAGCCTTATTAAGGTTATTTTTTATATCCATTAAGTAATATACAATCAAATATACACTTTAATATACATTATGTAAGTGTATTTATCGATTTCGAACCTTTGTTTCTACCTGTGAGTGAATATTTGCTTGAAATTTGGGAGGGGCCTCAGCCACCTCTGGACCCCAGACTAGAAGAGTCGGCCTTATTAAGGCTATTTCTGGCTTTCCTTAATTAATATGCACTTTAATATACACTAATATACATCATGCAAGTTTATTGATCCATTTAAAGCCTTTTCTTTTGACTGGAGTGGATATTTCCTTAAAATTTGGGAGGGGCCACTTTTGGACCCCAGACTAGGCTTTTACAGTAACTACACCAACCTAACCTGACCTAGTAGGCTGCGTTGCTTTGGCTGAGGGGTCTTGGCCCCCCCTTGAACCCCCCCTTTGCTTAAAACGTAAATTTTAGGTCTCGACACAACTAACCGAACCTAGTAGGCTGCGTTACCTTGTCCGAGGGAGCTTGGACCCCCCTTTGCTAATCATTAAGTTTATTTGTGTATTTGGGAATGTTATATATATGTTAATATGCTTTTTGGATGTAAATTCACTCATTGGCAACCTCTTCTTGCCCCGTGGAGGGAGATTTGCGCGCGGTATCCCGGCCTAACCTGTAGTAGGCAGTTGCGGAACTCAAGGTCAGGCGGTTTTTAGCCGAGGAATTTGGTTATTAAACATTTAAGAAAGCGTTAGACTCTTAAATAAGGATTTTGTGGTCGATTCACCCTCTGGGGTGTCCGTTTTTGGCTGTTTTGAGTTAGACGTTAATGGCCGAGAATCCCGACGTCCATTTCCGAGACTTGACTGATGCCTAGTTTTTGTCCTGATTTATGAAATTCATTTAAATTGCTATAATTAAATGAGGTATAGTGGCTTAACCCAATGCAGTCCTTCAGGTATAAGGACCAAGTGCCCCAAGGTTAGGTGCTTCTTGGTCGAGACGCAAATGTGTTGGCTTGGATTGACATTCCCTGGGTTAGGTTAAGTGACGGTCCAGGTTGGGATGAAGCCCAGCACAGGGCTTAGGTTAGATAAGGTCTTTTCCTCTGCTTTGCGGCTTTTGCTGTCCTTGGGTCAGGCTGGAAAGCCTGCTTTCTGGACTGTTGCGGCATAAGGCCTCTTTGCTCAGACTTGAAAAACCAAAAGTGACTTTGAGAGTTTGGTCCTTAGAATGTTCTTTATGTAAGCCCCATTATTTGGCAGTGGGCATTTTGCCTGTTGTGCTATTACGGCGACGTCGGCTGGTAATCGCCGCATCTGAGTAATCTGTAAGGCTGTTTATGAAATGTGAATTGGTTAGGATATAATATTGACGAAAAGATGTGGTGTTTTGAGCCTTTACTTATGCAAATCCACGACTCTACAGTCATTTAGATGTGAATACTGAAAATATCTCTTCTCATTTGACAGTTGATGTGTATGAAATACAAAAGCTGTTACATAGAGGTTTTAATGTCTCACTAATGTTTAGTTTTGGCTGTTGCAAAATGTAATTTGAGGCAATGAGAATATAAACCCTTGATTTTTACATAGGAATATTCCCAACACGAGCTGGAAACAGTTGTTGAAGCTTGGTTGAAGTTAAATGGCCGCTTGCCTTGCATGTTGAAGTGTTTTACTTAAATATTTCTGTTGTTGATGAATGTTAGTGGTTATATTTGTGTAGATTCTCATCTTTCGCGTTCATTTTGCAGGTTCAAAATCCATTGTGCAAATTACGAGGGAGGTGATGAAATTGACGGTGACACCAGGTATCGGCGCTCCTGAATGTTCTGGTTCCAAATGGTAAGTCAGTGAAGCCTTTTCAAATGTTGCTGTATGTGTCTCCGTCACAAAATTTCAATTTGGTGAATCTCTGTGGATGAAATCACTTATTTGAACAGGGTGTTTATCGTAAAGTAACTGGCACCTGTGGGTATCTGTCTGAACGGCGTATTTGTATTGGTTAAGATAGTGTGTGTTTGTGTTTTATATATCCACTTATGCTGTGAATCCTCACGTCTTGTTCTTTTTGCAAGTCCCCAGTTCTGTTGCAGGGAAGGGGACAAACTCCAGTCTCCCTTTTTTGAAGATTCCACTTGAAGAAGTCCAAAATGGTGGAAAGCGTCAAGTGTAATGCATAACGTGAACCCATTACTTAATTAATGCCTGTAATTTGTGCTCTTGTTTAGATGCACATGGTATGTCAGCTGCAGCCATCAATAGTTCTTCTGTCATAACTTCAGTTACAATTCTCACTCCAATTTGAGAAGCACTGTCATTCACAAGACAGTTCTTGTAACTTTGCCCTTCAGATGAATCAGAAATTGTGTTTTGTGTTGGAACAGCTCTGAACATTCTTTCTGTGGACCAATGAAGAGGCATTTGAAAGATATGTCATCATTGTGAACTGTATGAAACAGTTTATAATCTATAAAAATGAGAATATCTGAAGGTGAGGAGTGTGCAGTTCACTTGGGTCAGGCTATGAGTAGAGCCGAGTCCTTTTTTGAGTGAAACCTCCTGTGATATCTTGTTTCATATTGCCATTTGATTTCTACTTGTTTCCATAATCACTCTAAGCTGTAAAGTGCCGTTGACCATCTTCCAGCCTATTTAACGTCTGTACTTTTTAATCCTTTGATACTTTTAATATTTGTGGCTACGATTTATTGTCCATAGAAGAGCACATATTCACTTACGTATATTTGCAGGTCTAAATTTGACTTTGAAGATCCACCTAGATATGTGGACCCCTCTAGACATTGGACCAGAAATCGTCCAGGCGGTTTACAGTCGATTCAGATGTGAAGATCTCACTGTAAGTATTGTGTTCGGTTGTGTTCGTGACTTGATCCTGTTGTGAACGGAAGCTGTGGTGTTCCCTTAGTGTTCTGTTTCTGCCTGGTTTTAAAAATGAGGAGGCTAGGTAGGAGAATTTTATGTAGATTAACAGATACAAAAACTTATGAATGATGTATTTATACATGAAAAGGGTGATTCAAAATGTTATTGAAGATGTAAAATATACAATATATTGCTTATGTATGTTTGAAGTTGAACAACTTCGTGTGTAGAACATAGTTTTACTTGTCTGAATTATTTCTACAAGTTCTTGGAAGGTAAATGAAGATATTACTGAAAATGTAATATTACAATATATTAATTTGCTTATGCTCGTTTGAATTTGAACAACTTGTTGTTTAGAATTGAAGAAAATGGTTAGATAATGTTTCAGAGCTTTTCCCTGTCTGAATTATTAGTGATTGTTTGTAATGCCATTACTAAAATCTTGATTTTTTTGCAGATTTTGGCATATGTGCAAAGTTTATAGTTTACCCAAAGCACTGAAGAATCGTTACTTAAATTCTGGACCAAGGAACACTAGCTCATTCCGGCACAAGGCCAGAGTCATCAAACATCCGAGACACATCAAATATGCTTCCCATCACATCTGCAGTTGTGGAGAAAATTTTGATAAAACTGTTTCTTTTTGCTGCTAACCAGCACTATGTAATGACTTCAATACCTGACTATCTTATAATGAGGGGTAAATGATAAAAAGTATCACTTTGAAAATGGCAGCATATAAAAAATAGTCATCATTATATAGCTAATAACTACTGTGCAGGAGGGTGTTAAGTTGATATATTTATTTGTTATATATAATATAAATGTCTAAAATTGGAGTAATACTTCATTTTATGATGTTTTCAGTTAGCCTTCGAAAAATGCTTCATTGTACAGATGATTTTTTCCCCTTCTTGGTGACCCTGTAAGAAACAACTGTTTATAGGTTGTAGGTTATAGGTTATTGGCTCATACCCCTATAGGTTCAAAACCCTGTTTGGGGAACTTTTTGTACAAGAATTATGAACAGGAGACTGTGAATGAAAGTGCACGTATTCTTTAGATAGAACAGTAATGATCAGAAATTGGAAGTTGGTGTTATCAGGTAATTGAAGAGGAGTAGTGTCTCTGAGGTAATTGTATAATGCTTGTGCAATGAAGATTGTGCTGAACATGTTGTATACATGTGTGAAATGCTGTGGAATATTTGAATGGAAGAAATAGTGTGATTGTATTTGGAGCTTTTGTAAAAATGTCATTTTTTTTTCAAGAATTCTATAAATGTTACGCTATGATGATTTTAAGTTTTGAAAAGAATTTTATGTGTTGTGCTTTTGAATGAAATTATTTGTTAAGTAATTGTGATAGTTTTAAACTGATTAGATAGTTGTTACATTTTATGGTTAAATCATTTGTTAAATAATTTGAGTAATTTAAAGTTGCACAGATGCCAGTGAGCGTCTTCACTTAATGGAATACAAGGAGTATAATTATTCTTGCATAAAATATGTCAGAGAGGTACAGGTATCTCCTGTAGGCAGTATGACGTACGATTTCATAAACAGGACATTGTACAGGTGCCATTGAGCTTATTCGCATAATGGACCACAAAAAAAGTATAATAATTTTTGCATGATTTGTGTGCCTTAATTTACAGGCATTTCCTATAGACTGTAAAATATATGCTTTTATAAACAAGATAATTAACAGCACAAAACTAACAGAATATTCGTATATATATAATATATATATTATTGGACATTTCACAGAGGTGTCCTGTATGTAATTTGGTTGTTGTTAAAGAGAACTTTTTATGTCTTAAGTCTTAAGTTAGCTTTGCTCTGTCATTGGAAATTCCTATTGACATCAAATGGTCTTCCATATTTAATTCTTGAGAAAAAATTCTTTTGAAGTTGCAGATTATCAAGGAAGGCTTAGCATGGGACTTTGTGTTGATACAGTAATACAATGAGTTAAGATCTATAACTGGTAGACATTTTTAGATATATATTTTTGCTTGAATTTTTTTTATAGAAATTTAGTATATAATATACAGAATACAGTACAAACTATTGGTTAATTAAAATTAAGTTAGGATTATGGAGGTGTTTTTAGATATTTGATATATTTTTACTTGAATTTTTAATAGAAATTTAGGTATATAGAAAAACATTTAATTCGTAATTTAAATCCTGGAGTTTGATCAAAGTGATACAATTTAGTTGAGGGGTTAATATATCAAAGCATTGATATATCAGTTTTTAAGAAAATTCAAAAGCAAGGGAAATTTTTTATCATTTGAAGACTTACACCATATTGTCAGAAGTTCTCTTCCAGACATAGTTTAGGTGAACTGGAAATATTGAAATGAATAAAGGCCTGTGTGCCATCACCCAAAGGGGCTGGTCTTGTAAGACTGCCCTGGTGGTCATTGAGTCTCTTAGCCACTGCCCTGTTACCAGAGGCCTTAGGCCTATAGGAGCCATAAAGCCCAGAGTGATAATTGTGGTTTAGTGTCAGTTTTGTCATTGTTAATTGTTTATGACAGCTATTTGGTTGCTGGAAACATTTTGTCACCTGGAACAATCTTCCAGTTGGTTGATATTGACTGGAATAGGGCTACAAAATCATATTCATGAGACTGTAAAGATGGCTGTAGATAAAGACTATGTTTTTTACATTTTTGTGTCTTGCTTGTAGAGTGTTTTGTTACTTAGATTGGTTTGTAATGCTCAAAGGTGTTTTGTCAAGGAACCAAAGATAATTTTGGACACAGGAGAACTTGATGTAAAACTTGAGTCACAGTTGTAACTTGGCAAGTTGTTAAAACGTTCAAGTCTTGCTTTGCTAATTTTGAGCAAAGTTCTACTGTTAAGTTGCATAACTCACTAAAGTATGAATTTATTCCAAATATACCTTGTCTGGTAATCATACCTGTATTTATAACTGAATGAATTGATTACAAGGAAATATTTCTGTATTTTTTGTAATATATCTTTATTCATTTGATCTGAAGTTGAAAAATTTTAATGTGTGCTCAATTATACTTGAAGAGTTTCATAGTACTGTATTGATTTGTGATGAGAATGGAGTAAGTCACTTTTAAAATACAGGGTACGGCATAAGCAACGCCCTTTGTTTAAGTGGAACAAAATTAAAGCCTTTTTGATTATCCTTTATTTTTTCGAACATGAATGTATTGCCTCAGGTTAATAGATTAATATAATATATTAACAAAATTAATATATTGCTTATTCGGTTTAATAATGTTCATACAAATGAAATTAAACCAAATTTAAGAAATAAAAGTTACAAAAGATTTAAAGTTTTAGAATTTAGTCATTTATTTGAGATGTTCAAAATGTTCCCCTTCATGTTCCATACAATTCTGAACTGTACCAGCAACACTTTTACAAACTTTTTGACACATTTCAATGGTAATTTCATGAAATTTATCTGAAATTGCATTCTTTAATTCTGGAATTGTTTTCTTCTTAAGATTGTAAACCTGATCTTTCAATACACCCCACAAAATAAAGTCCAGTGGTGTTAGGTCTGGTGAACATGATGGCCATTCAATTGGTCCTCTTCGTCCTATCCATCTACCTTCAGAATTTTCATTTAACCATTCCCTAACTCTTATCCCATAATGGGGAGGTGCTCCATCCTGTTGAAAATAAATATCATTTTGATTTTCAACTCTTGGCCAAAATTCTGTTTGTAGCATATGCAAATAATTATCTTGATTCACAGTACTTTCAAAGAATATCGGCCCTATTAATCCCATGCAAGAAATGGCAGCCCAAACTGTTACTCCTGGTAAATTAATATCCTTTTCCAAGATGACATGAGGATTATCATTGCTCCAATACACAATTATGGCGATTGGTATGTCCATTTAACTTAAAGGTTGCTTCATCTGACCACCATATCGTGTCAAGGAAGGTTACATCTTCATCAACTTTAGTCATAAAGATTTCACAAAATTGCAATCGTGTATCTTGCTCTCCATCATGCAAACTTTGAAGCACACGTGGAATATAAGGTCTCATGTTTAGCCTCTTCAACATTCTGCGAACACTCCTATCACCAATTGCTAACTCTGCATAAAGACTCCTACTGGATTTTTGAGGAGAACGCAACAACGATTCTTGTAGTTCATTGGACTTTTCTAAGCTTTCAGTTTCATCACCATTTTTATTGATTTGATAGTACAATTGAATTGCTTTTACTCTCTGTTCCTTTGCTAATCTCATGGTTGTATAAAATATCTGAAAAAATGAAGATTTAGCAAATTAATTAAAGAAAACATACATTATAAGATATAAAATTAAAAAGGGCTTTACTTATGCCGCACCCTGTATATTTATGACATTGCATCTGTTGAAACTGAAAAGCGCAAAGAGTGTGAATGTATATGTCATTAATTTTAAAGACTTTTTCAGTTTATAATTGTACCATTGTCCCATTTAGGAAAGGAAGAGTTTTAGGACATTTTCTTATGCTACCAAAAGCTTTCTAGAAGGGAACTCAGTATCACCTGATACGTGTCCAAGTTGTTTGCACGTCTTGTGCAACTGACCAAGGACGAGTGAACACGCAAATGGTTGCATCATTTCACCAAGAATTGGTGCAGCAACCTTTGTGTTTTATTAAAGTTGTCTGTGCATTTATTGTTACTTCCTGCTAATCTGTGTTGATCAAAAGGTTTTGGCAAAATGGCCATTATCTGAAATGGAATTGTGACGGTCCCAGTATAAAAATGAAGGGATCCCCCAGCAAAGTTTGGGGGTTGTTACCTAGGACTAATATTTCTTGGGGGTCATTATCTTTATGATATTTACAGTCTTTTGTTTATGTTTTGACGGTCATCCCCACTGGGCTTTTACTTGCATTTGTGATGGTAAATCCTGTCTAGATCTATCTTCTCTGGCATGAGGGATTTAATATTGCAGTCTAGGTACTTTTCTGTGTGTTGTGAAGGATTTATTATGTGTTTATGGTCGTAAATCCTGTCAAGATTAACCTTTCCTGTGATGAGAGGTTTAATATTGCATTTTGAGTACTTTTTTCTATGTTCTGTACGTCCCCTGGCATGAGGGATTTAATATTGCATTTTGGGTACCTTTCTCTGTCCTGAAGGATTTATTAGATACTTAATCCTTGGTAAATCCAGTATGGATTTCATTCCATCTTGCGTAAAAAATCTGGAAGGCCCTACATCGTTAAAACCAGTTTAAAAGTGGCCAAAGTCTGCCTGAAATAAGTTTAATCTTCTAACTCCTTTGTAAATCCATTAAAGATTTCGTTCTGTATTGTAGAAACAGTCTGGGAGTTTCTTGTTTTGTTAAACCCAGTTTGAAAGTGTCCAAAATCTAGCTGAAATGTTTCCTGTGTGACCAGCTACTCACAAATCTTTACTGGGACATACCCGACTTTGTGTTAATTTTCCCAATTTCTTAGGAACCTCTCAGTAAAACTCTTTATCCTTACTTATTCTGGTATCCATTTTTATTCTGTGGGAGGTCGGAAGTCAGTGGATCAAGCCATTTCTGCAGTGTTTGTTATGGATGATGTAAAATTAGACTTACAGGTCTAGATGCTGAGTGCAAGTTGTGATTCAGGCATCAGCTGATGAGATAGGTCTGTTGTTATAGTTCCTGTTGTAGGGAAATTCTGTTCCATTTTTTTTTTTTTTTTTTTTTTTACCAGATTTAAGTTTTCCCTGTTTAAAGAGGTTGTTTTGCCACAGTCTCTTTGTAAATAAGAGTCACATTACTTCTAATGCAAGTTAATAAGGTGTTACTCTTGTTCATGATCCAATACAGTTGCCAAGACTGTGTTTTATTCAGTTATAATTAAGTACTGGCTCATTTTGGTCAATTTTCCTTTAGTTTCTTATGTGTTCTTTTTTTTTTTACAAGGAAAGCATTTATTGCAAGAACTTCAAATTTCTCCAGAGGAAAGGTCTTGCTCTGAATAGGGCTTCATAAAATTTCTGTATACGTAACAGTTCCTGTATATGATTTCCAAATTGTTTGTGCTTCTTTGTTAAAGTTTCATTGGTGTTTGATGCTCCATTTGGTGGGTAAATGTCTTATCCTGTCATTTTTGTGGGTGGTACGTGAATGAACTTAGTTTTTCAATAGTAAATTTGGGGTTATGAAAGACTGAACTTTGGTCAGTACTGTTAGCTAACCTAGTCTTGTCACCAGAATGAGCATTGACTCTGTTCCTTGAACAGTATGTATTTCCTGACTTTTTCAATTCTTTCAGGTGTCCAAATTCGTGATGGAATAGGGAAAAAGGGGTGTTTGTGTGGAGGAAGAATTTGATAACAATCTGATGCCCAATTTCTTAGTGAGGAAGTTTTTCAGCATTGAATTCCAAGCAAAATTTCATGTGTGATGAATAGGATGGAGACTCATTTGCATAATTAGACAGTAATGTATTTGACAGAAATGTCTGTTTTTATATATATTTAGTCAGGAATTGGCACAAGAATTATAGTCAGAGAGAAGTTTTGAACAATCACGTGTCAGCTTCAGTCTTGGGTCCCCATTTTAGCGACTAAAATATCGTCTCATAGTTGTGGGATGGTATAATTCTCCTATTTGTGTCCTTGAAAGGCATTTTCCTGGTTTGGTTATATTAAATTCAAGCTTGAAATAAAGACTCTTGCCTTCAATGGTGACTTGGGACTTTTAAATAAACTGAGAACCGTCTGGTTACTAATGATATTTCATTCACATTTAAAGTACTCTTTCGAAAACTTCAGTTGGTGTCATTTTGTAATTTTCCTTAAATAAATGACCACATTCACAAGCTTCTGCTTCAAATATGGGTCGTAAATAGTCATTACTAGGCCTAAAGATATTTCACAGCTAAGATAATGTAAGGTTGGCCTATGTTAATTGTAATAACCTGCATTAGATAGGTGAAGATATTCACAAAAAGTTTCATAACCTAGATATATAACCTTAGTATTGTAATAAGTGGCTTTCAAATGTTTCTGCTGATGTAATGATATTAAAAAGGCCTAAGGTTTACTACTGCATAATTCACAGAAATTTATTGAGACAGTATTACTTCATTCACAGGTCTGATTGAGCACATACTTAAAAGTAGGTCATATTCAGGTCAAATTAAAGAGATACATATATACTTTAAAAGCTTTGAAATACTCTTCTTGTGATCAAAATGTTTAACATAAACAGGGGGAAGCATTTGCTGGATCCTGGAGGCTGTATTTGAAATATTCCTGCATTCTTTGGTGAATTTTGCATCACTGTAGATTGCATGTCACTCAGTTTACCCAAATTGTCTCTCTCAAAGGAGTGTGAAAGACCTGTGGCTAATTCTAGAGCTTTCTAAATATTGTATCTTCATGAGCTGGACTTTCAGTCTAGGCCTGTGCATAGCATTATAGAAATTGGGTTATATAACAAAACTAGACTGACCCTTGACATTCTGTACAAGCTTCTTATAAAGAGGGAACCTTTTGGTTTAATGGTGTTATTTATTAAGGACTCTATTAATATAGTAAAAAACTCAGTGTTCACATAAAGTAGACCTATTTGTAGACGTCATAATGTGAAGTAGGAAGCATTTTGATTGTTCTTGAAAGGGATTACGAAACTCAATGGCCAAAACTGGTCTTAGGTCACTGAAACGAGTTCAGTCTTCATTCCATTTTTGACTTGAAGCAGTCACTTACGAGGTAGATTTCCTCTCTAGTTAGTTAAGTAGAACCTGGAAAAAAGGAGGACCTCTGGTCAAGTCACAAATGCATAAAGTTAAATAAAGAATAGATATAAATATGGAATTACAAATGCGGTAGGTTATAGGGGGAAGGAACTTGTCAGTAAATAAAAAATGACTTTAAAAGCATTAAATCCATAAAATGATATTTTAAATATCTTAATTATTAATTAATAATTAATTTTTAAAGTTAAATAAAGAATAAACATCATAAACAAAGAATTACAAGTCAAAATTGTTTATTCACCATTGAATGTAAGCAGATAGCAGGAGGAGACTGTCATTGTGATTGTATTTCGCGACAGCCAACGAAAAATGCCTTTTAAAGAATTAAATCCAAGATATTATATTTTAAAAAGTTAATATATTAAATAATAATAATTTTTTAAAAGTTAAATAAAGGATAAACATTATAAACAGAATTACGAAAGTGAAAGTGACATTTCTTCATGACTGAACGACTCCAACAGAATCATCCATGAGGAGACTGTCAGTGTGATTGTAATTCGCGACAGCAAACGAAAAACGCCTTTTAAAGCATAAAATCCATGATAATATATTTTTAAAACTTAATATATCAAATAATAATCAAATTCTAAAAGTTAAATAAGGAATAAACATCAAAAATAAAGAAATAGAAAAGTAAAAGCGACGTTTTGGCGTCACCGAACGCCTCCGGGGAAGCTGAGCTCCGCCCGCCTTTCCCGCCCAAAATGAAAATCAACAACATGGCGGGAAGAACGACCTTGTCGATCTATATATCGCCCGATGACGCCTCCGACGTGAGTCAACCATTAAATTCCTTTCCCAAAATGTAGTTTGTAACAGCAAGAAGCTGTTGGGTGAATAATGCTGCGATGCATCGTTGTTAAGTGCTGTGAAACAGCAGAGATATGTGAGGGCTCTTTTGTCAGCCCAATGTAAACAAACGAAAATGGCGCCAATCTAATGATTCGCTTATTTTAGGTCATAATTCGTCAACGAGGCTTAATTAACCTTCAAAAATGTCGGGATTAATTAGATTTCATCTTTGGACACATTTGTATCGCCCAAAATTTGGTTTAAATTGGTCAACTCTTAAATGAAGGGAAACCTTAACCTGCCTCTTGAGGGCAGCTGCCTTAGGGTAATTGGCTGTGGTATAATTATTGAATTAATGGAGTAATATACACCCTGTGAGTATATTTACGCATATTTGTTCGTTTGGGACTGGTTTTTGACCTGTGTGAGTGGGTATTTGCCTGAAATTTGGGAGTGGCCTAAGAGGTGTCAGCCTTATTAAGGTTATTTTTTATATCCATTAAGTAATATACAATCAAATATACACTTTAATATACATTATGTAAGTGTATTTATCGATTTCGAACCTTTGTTTTTACCTGTGAGTGAATATTTGCTTGAAATTTGGGAGGGACCTCAGCCACCTCTGGACCCCAGACTAGAAGAGTCGGCCTTATTAAGGCTATTTCTGGCTTTCCTTAATTAATATGCACTTTAATATACACTAATATACATCATGCAAGTGTATTGATCCATTTAAAGCCTTTTCTTTTGACTGGAGTGGATATTTCCTTAAAATTTGGGAGGGGCCACTTTTGGACCCCAGACTAGGCTTTTACAGTAACTACACCAACCTAACCTGACCTAGTAGGCTGCGTTGCTTTGGCTGAGGGGTCTTGGCCCCCCCTTGAACCCCCCCTTTGCTTAAAACGTAAATTTTAGGTCTCGACACAACTAACCGAACCTAGTAGGCTGCGTTACCTTGTCCGAGGGAGCTTGGACCCCCCTTTGCTAATCATTAAGTTTATTTGTGTATTTGGGAATGTTATATATATGTTAATATGCTTTTTGGATGTAAATTCACTCATTGGCAACCTCTTCTTGCCCCGTGGAGGGAGATTTGCGCGCGGTATCCCGGCCTAACCTGTAGTAGGCAGTTGCGGAACTCAAGGTCAGGCGGTTTTTAGCCGAGGAATTTGGTTATTAAACATTTAAGAAAGCGTTAGACTCTTAAATAAGGATTTTGTGGTCGATTCACCCTCTGGGGTGTCCGTTTTTGGCTGTTTTGAGTTAGACGTTAATGGCCGAGAATCCCGACGTCCATTTCCGAGACTTGACTGATGCCTAGTTTTTGTCCTGATTTATGAAATTCATTTAAATTGCTATAATTAAATGAGGTATAGTGGCTTAACCCAATGCAGTCCTTCAGGTATAAGGACCAAGTGCCCCAAGGTTAGGTGCTTCTTGGTCGAGACGCAAATGTGTTGGCTTGGATTGACATTCCCTGGGTTAGGTTAAGTGACGGTCCAGGTTGGGATGAAGCCCAGCACAGGGCTTAGGTTAGATAAGGTCTTTTCCTCTGCTTTGCGGCTTTTGCTGTCCTTGGGCCAGACTGGAAAGCCTGCTTTCTGGACTGTTGCGGCATAAGGCCTCTTTGCTCAGACTTGAAAAACCAAAAGTGACTTTGAGAGTTTGGTCCTTAGAATGTTCTTTATGTAAGCCCCATTATTTGGCAGTGGGCATTTTGCCTGTTGTGCTATTACGGCGACGTCGGCTGGTAATCGCCGCATCTGAGTAATCTGTAAGGCTGTTTATGAAATGTGAATTGGTTAGGATATAATATTGACGAAAAGATGTGGTGTTTTGAGCCTTTACTTATGCAAATCCACGACTCTACAGTCATTTAGATGTGAATACTGAAAATATCTCTTCTCATTTGACAGTTGATGTGTATGAAATACAAAAGCTGTTACATAGAGGTTTTAATGTCTCACTAATGTTTAGTTTTGGCTGTTGCAAAATGTAATTTGAGGCAATGAGAATATAAACCCTTGATTTTTACATAGGAATATTCCCAACACGAGCTGGAAACAGTTGTTGAAGCTTGGTTGAAGTTAAATGGCCGCTTGCCTTGCATGTTGAAGTGTTTTACTTAAATATTTCTGTTGTTGATGAATGTTAGTGGTTATATTTGTGTAGATTCTCATCTTTCGCGTTCATTTTGCAGGTTCAAAATCCATTGTGCAAATTACGAGGGAGGTGATGAAATTGACGGTGACACCAGGTATCGGCGCTCCTGAATGTTCTGGTTCCAAATGGTAAGTCAGTGAAGCCTTTTCAAATGTTGCTGTATGTGTCTCCGTCACAAAATTTCAATTTGGTGAATCTCGGTGGATGAAAGCACTTATTTGAACAGGGTGTTTATCGTAAAGTAACTGGCACCTGTGGGTATCTGTCTGAACGGCGTATTTGTATTGGTTAAGATAGTGTGTGTTTGTGTTTTATATATCCACTTATGCTGTGAATCCTCACGTCTTGTTCTTTTTGCAAGTCCCCAGTTCTGTTGCAGGGAAGGGGACAAACTCCAGTCTCCCTTTTTTGAAGATTCCACTTGAAGAAGTCCGCAATGGTGGAAAGCGTCAAGAGTAATGCATAACGTGAACCCATTACTTAATTAATGCCTGTAATTTGTGCTCTTGTTTAGATGCACATGGTATGTCAGCTGCAGCCATCAATAGTTCTTCTGTCATAACTTCAGTTACAATTCTCACTCCAATTTGAGAAGCACTGTCATTCACAAGACAGTTCTTGTAACTTTGCCCTTCAGATGAATCAGAAATTGTGTTTTGTGTTGGAACAGCTCTGAACATTCTTTCTGTGGACCAATGAAGAGGCATTTGAAAGAGTATGTCATCATTGTGAACTGTATGAAACAGTTTATAATCAATAAAAATGAGAATATCTGAAGGTGAGGAGTGTGCAGTTCACTTGGGTCAGGCTATGAGTAGAGCCGAGTCGTTTTTTGAGTGAAACCTCCTGTGATATCTTGTTTCATATTGCCATTTGATTTCTACTTGTTTCCATAATCACTCTAAGCTGTAAAGTGCCGTTGACCATCTTCCAGCCTATTTAACGTCTGTACTTTTTAATCCTTTGATACTTTTAATATTTGTGGCTACGATTTATTGTCCATAGAAGAGCACATATTCACTTACGTATATTTGCAGGTCTAAATTTGACTTTGAAGATCCACCCAGATATGTGGACCCCTCTAGACATTGGACCAGAAATCGTCCAGGCGGTTTACAGTCGATTCAGATGTGAAGATCTCACTGTAAGTATTGTGTTCGGTTGTGTTCGTGACTTGATCCTGTTGTGAACGGAAGCTGTGGTGTTCCCTTAGTGTTCTGTTTCTGCCTGGTTTTAAAAATGAGGAGGCTAGGTAGGAGAATTTTATGTAGATTAACAGATACAAAAACTTATGAATGATGTATTTATACATGAAAAGGGTGATTCAAAATGTTATTGAAGATGTAAAATATACAATATATTGCTTATGTATGTTTGAAGTTGAACAACATCGTGTGTAGAACATAGTTTTACTTGTCTGAATTATTTCTACAAGTTCTTGGAAGGTAAATGAAGATATTACTGAAAATGTAATATTACAATATATTAATTTGTTTATGCTCGTTTGAATTTGAACAACTTGTTGTTTAGAATTGAAGAAAATGGTTAGATAATGTTTCAGAGCTTTTCCCTGTCTGAATTATTAGTGATTGTTTGTAATGCCATTACTAAAATCTTGATTTTTTTTGCAGATTTTGGCATATGTGCAAAGTTTATAGTTTACCCAAAGCACTGAAGAATCGTTACTTAAATTCTGGACCAAGGAACACTAGCTCATTCCGGCACAAGGCCAGAGTCATCAAACATCCGAGACACATCGAATATGCTTCCCATCACATCTGCAGTTGTGGAGAAAATTTTGATAAAACTGTTTCTTTTTGCTGCTAACCAGCACTATGTAATGACTTCAATACCTGACTATCTTATAATGAGGGGTAAATGATAAAAAAGTATCACTTTGAAAATGGCAGCATATAAAAAATAGTCATCATTATATAGCTAATAACTACTGTGCAGGAGGGTGTTAAGTTGATATATTTATTTGTTATATATAATATAAATGTCTAAAATTGGAGTAATACTTCATTTTATGATGTTTTCAGTTAGCCTTCGAAAAATGCTTCATTGTACAGATGATTTTTTCCCCTTCTTGGTGACCCTGTAAGAAACAACTGTTTATAGGTTATAGGTTATTGGCTCATACCCCTATAGGTTCAAAACCCTGTTTGGGGAACTTTTTGTACAAGAATTATGAACAGGAGACTGTGAATGAAAGTGCACGTATTCTTTAGATAGAACAGTAATGATCAGAAATTGGAAGTTGGTGTTATCAGGTAATTGAACAGGAGTAGTGTCTCTGAGGTAATTGTATAATGCTTGTGCAATGAAGATTGTGCTGAACATGTTGTATACATGTGTGAAATGCTGTGGAATATTTGAATGGAAGAAATAGTGTGATTGTATTTGGAGCTCTTGTAAAAATGTCATTTTTTTTCAAGAATTCTATAAATGTTACGCTATGATGATTTTAAGTTTTGAAAAGAATTTTATGTGTTGTGCTTTTGAATGAAATTATTTGTTAAGTAATTGTGATAGTTTTAAACTGATTAGATAGTTGTTACATTTTATGGTTAAATCATTTGTTAAATAATTTGAGTAATTTGAAGTTGCACAGATGCCAGTGAGCGTCTTCACCTAATGGAATACAAGGAGTATAATTATTCTTGCATAAAATATGTCAGAGAGGTACAGGTATCTCCTGTAGGCAGTATGACGTACGATTTCATAAACAGGACATTGTACAGGTGCCATTGAGCTTATTCGCATAATGGACCACAAAAAAAGTATAATAATTTTTGCATGATTTGTGTGCCTTAATTTACAGGCATTTCCTATAGACTGTAAAATATATGCTTTTATAAACAAGATAATTAACAGCACAAAACTAACAGAATATTCGTATATATATAATATATATATTATTGGACATTTCACAGAGGTGTCCTGTATGTAATTTGGTTGTTGTTAAAGAGAACTTTTTATGTCTTAAGTCTTAAGTTAGCTTTGCTCTGTCATTGGAAATTCCTATTGACATCAAATGGTCTTCCATATTTAATTCTTGAGAAAAAATTCTTTTGAAGTTGCAGATTATCAAGGAAGGCTTAGCATGGGACTTTGTGTTGATACAGTAATACAATGAGTTAAGATCTATAACTGGTAGACATTTTTAGATATATATTTTTGCTTGAATTTTTTTGATAGAAATTTAGTATATAATATACAGAATACAGTACAAACTATTGGTTAATTAAAATTAAGTTAGGATTATGGAGGTGTTTTTAGATATTTGATATATTTTTACTTGAATTTTTAATAGAAATTTAGGTATATAGAAAAACATTTAATTCGTAATTTAAATCCTGGAGTTTGATCAAAGTGATACAATTTAGTTGAGGGGTTAATATATCAAAGCATTGATATATCAGTTTTTAAGAAAATTCAAAAGCAAGGGAAATTTTTTATCATTTGAAGACTTACACCATATTGTCAGAAGTTCTCTTCCAGACATAGTTTAGGTGAACTGGAAATATTGAAATGAATAAAGGCCTGTGTGCCATCACCCAAAGGGGCTGGTCTTGTAAGACTGCCCTGGTGGTCATTGAGTCTCTTAGCCACTGCCCTGTTACCAGAGGCCTTAGGCCAATAGGAGCCATAAAGCCCAGAGTGATAATTGTGGTTTAGTGTCAGTTTTGTCATTGTTAATTGTTTATGACAGCTATTTGGTTGCTGGAAACATTTTGTCACCTGGAACAATCTTCCAGTTGGTTGATATTGACTGGAATAGGGCTACAAAATCATATTCATGAGACTGTAAAGATGGCTGTAGATTAAGACTATGTTTTTTACATTTTTGTGTCTTGCTTGTAGAGTGTTTTGTTACTTAGATTGGTTTGTAATGCTCAAAGGTGTTTTGTCAAGGAACCAAAGATAATTTTGAACACAGGAGAAGTTGATGTAAAACTTGAGTCACAGTTGTAACTTGGCAAGTTGTTAAAACATTCAAGTCTTGCTTTGCTAATTTTGAGCAAAGTTCTGCTGTTAAGTTGCATAACTCACTAAAGTATGAATTTATTCCAAATATACCTTGTCTGGTAATCATACCTGTATTTATAACTGAATGAATTGATTACAAGGAAATATTTCTGTATTTTTTGTAATATATCTTTATTCATTTGATCTGAAGTTGAAAAATTTTAATGTGTGCTCAATTAGACTTGAAGAGTTTCATAGTACTGTATTGATTTGTGATGAGAATGGAGTAAGTCACTTTTAAAATACAGGGTACGGCATAAGCAACGCCCTTTGTTTAAGTGGAACAAAATTAAAGCCTTTTTGATTATCCTTTATTTTTTCGAACATGAATGTATTGCCACAGGTTAATAGATTAATATAATATATTAACAAAATTAATATAATGCTTATTCGGTTTAACAATGTTCAATACGAATGAAATTAAACCAAATTTAAGAAAAAAAGTTACGAAAGATGTAAAGTTTTAGAATTTAGTCATTTATTTGAGATGTTCAAAATGTTCCCCTTCATGTTCCATACAATTCTGAACTGTACCAGCAACACTTTTACAAACTTTTTGACACATTTCAATGGTAATTTCATGAAATTTATCTGAAATTGCATTCTTTAATTCTGGAATTGTTTTCTTCTTAAGATTGTAAACCTGATCTTTCAATACACCCCACAAAATAAAGTCCAGTGGTGTTAGGTCTGGTGAACATGATGGCCATTCAATTGGTCCTCTTCGTCCTATCCATCTACCTTCAGAATTTTCATTTAACCATTCCCTAACTCTTATCCCATAATGGGGAGGTGCTCCATCCTGTTGAAAATAAATATCATTTTGATTTTCAACTCTTGGCCAAAATTCTGTTTGTAGCATATGCAAATAATTATCTTGATTCACAGTACTTTCAAAGAATATCGGCCCTATTAATCCCATGCAAGAAATGGCAGCCCAAACTGTTACTCCTGGTAAATTAATATCCTTTTCCAAGATGACATGAGGATTATCATTGCTCCAATACACACAATTATGGCGATTGGTATGTCCATTTAACTTAAAGGTTGCTTCATCTGACCACCATATCGTGTCAAGGAAGGTTACATCTTCATTAACTTTAGTCATAAAGATTTCACAAAATTGCAATCGTGTATCTTGCTCTCCATCATGCAAACTTTGAAGCACACGTGGAATATAAGGTCTCATGTTTAGCCTCTTCAACATTCTGCGAACACTCCTATCACCAATTGCTAACTCTGCATAAAGACTCCTACTGGATTTTTGAGGAGAACACAACAACGATTCTTGTAGTTCATTGGACTTTTCTAAGCTTCCAGTTTCATCACCATTTTTATTGATTTGACAGTACAATTGAATTGCTTTTACTCTCTGTTCCTTTGCTAATCTCATGGTTGTATAAAATATCTGAAAAAATGAAGATTTAGCAAATTAATTAAAGAAAATATACATTATAAGATATAAAATTAAAAAGGGCTTTACTTATGCCGCACCCTGTATATTTATGACAATGCATCTGTTGAAACTGAAAAGCGCAAAGAGTGTGAATGTATATGTCATTAATTTTAAAGACTTTTTCAGTTTATAATTGTACCATTGTCCCATTTAGGAAAGGAAGAGTTTTGGGACATTTTGTTATGCTACCAAAAGCTTTCTAGAAGGGAACTCAGTATCACCTGATACGTGCCCAAGTGTTTTGCACGTCTTGTGCAACTGATCGAGGACGAGTGAACACACAAATGGTTGCATCATTTCACCAAGAAGTGGTGCAGCAACCTTTATGTTTTATTAAAATTGTCTGTGCATTTATTGTTACTTCCTGCTAATCTGTGTTGATCAAAAGGTTTTGGCAAAATGGCCATTATCTGAAATGGAATTGTGACAGTCCCAGTATAAAAATGAAGGGATCCCCCAGCAAAGTTTGGGGGTTGTTACCTAGGACTAATATTTCTTGGGGGTCATTATCTTTATGATATTTACACTCTTTTGTTTATGTTTTGACGGTCATTCCCACTGGGCTTTTACTTGCATTTGTGATGGTAAATCCTGTCTAGATCTATCTTCTCTGGCATGAGGGATTTAATATTGCAGTCTAGGTACCTTTCTGTGTGTTGTAAAGGATTTATTATGTGTTTATGGTCGTAAATCCTGTCAAGATTAACCTTTCCTGTGATGAGAGGTTTAATATTGTATTTTGAGTACTTTTTTCTATGTTCTGTACGTCCCCTGGCATGAGGGATTTAATATTGCATTTTGGGTACCTTTCTCTCTGTCCTGAAGGATTTATTAGGTACTTAATCCTTGGTAAATCCATTATGGATTTCATTCCATCTTGCGTAAAAAATCTGGAAGGCCCTACATTGTTAAAACCAGTTTAAAAGTGGCCAAAGTCTGCCTGAAATAAGTTTAATCTTCTAACTCCTTTGTAAATCCATTAAAGATTTCGTTCTGTATTGTAGAAACAGTCTGGGAGTTTCTTGTTTTGTTAAACCCAGTTTGAGTGTCCAAAATCTAGCTGAAATGTTTCCTGTGTGACCAGCTACTCACAAATCTTTACTGGGACATACCCCACTTTGTGTTAATTTTCCCAATTTCTTAGGAACCTCTCAGTAAAACTCTTTATCCTTACTTATTCTGGTATCCATTTTTATTCTGTGGGAGGTCGGAAGTCAGTGGATCAAGCCATTTCTGCAGTGTTTGTTATGGATGATGTAAAATTAGACTTACAGGTCTAGATGCTGAGTGCAAGTTGTGATTCAGGCATCAGCTGATGAGATAGGTCTGTTGTTATAGTTCCTGTTGTAGGGAAATTCTGTTCCCTGTTTGTTTTTTGTTTTTTTTACCAGATTTAAGTTTTCCCTGTTTAAAGAGGTTGTTTTGCCACAGTCTCTTTGTAAATAAGAGTCACATTGCTTCTAATGCAAGTTAATAAGGTGTTACTCTTGTTCATGATCCAATACAGTTGCCAAGACTGTGTTTTATTCAGTTATAATTAAGTACTGGCTCATTTTGGTCAATTTTCCTTTAGTTTCTTATGTGTTCTTTTTTTTTTTTTACAAGGAAAGCATTTATTGCAAGAACTTCAAATTTCTCCAGAGGAAAGACCTTGCTTTGAATAGGGCGTCATAAAATTGTTATATACGTAACAGTTCCTCTGTGTGATTTCCAAATTGTTTGTGCTTCTTTGTTAAAGTTTCATTGGTGTTTGATGCTCCATTTGGTGGGTAAATGTCTTATCCTGTCGTTTTTGTGGGTGGTTCGTGAATGAACTTGGGTTTTCAATAGTAAATTTGGGTTTATGAAAGACTGAACTTTGGTTAGTACTGTTAGCTAACCTAGCCTTGTCACCAGAATGAGCATTGACTCTGTTCCTTGAACAGTATGTATTTTCTGACTTTTTTCAATTCTTTCAGGTGTCCAAATTCATGATGGAATAGGGAAAAAGGGGTGTTTGTGTGGAGGAAGAATTTGATAACAATCTGATGCCCATTTTCTTAGTGAGAAACTTTTTCAGCATTGAATTCCAAGCAAAATCTCATGTGTGAGGAATAGGACGGAGACTCATTTGCATAATTAGACTGATGTATTTGACAGAAATGTCTGTTTTTATATATATTTAGTCAGGAATTGGCACAAGAATTATAGTCAGAGAGAAGTTTTGAACAATCACGTGTCAACTTCAGTCTTGGGTCCCCATTTTAGTGACTAAAATATCGTCTCATAGTTGTGGGATGGTATAATTCTCCTATTTGTATCCTTCAAAGGCAAATATATTCCTGGTTTGGTTATTTTAAGTTCTGTGGAGTTCAGTCATAAGTCTGCAGGCTCAGATAGAATGGTTCTTATCTGTGGGGAAGTAGATGAAGATTTTAGGCCCATGTTCTGCGAAAATATGCCTTCTGCTTTCTTGTAAATGTGCAATAGTAAGGATTTACTTGCATAAATAGAATCTATATTTGCTGACGAATTTGTTCTTGAATTATTTGAGCCATATCTTTCTTCAGATACACTGGTGTGTCAGAGTCAGTCAGGACGATAATGTGTGTCTTTGAAGGATTAAAATTAAATATTAAGGACAACCAAAGACTGAAAATGGCCATTTGCACAAAGAAAAACAATAAAAAAGGGCAATTTTTTGTTTATTTTTAAACCTTTTGATTCACAGAACATGCAGGAAACAAGTGTACAATGCACAGACGTTTTAATTCAATGTGAAGGTCAGGTTAGGGTCCCCCAAGGATAGGCATTTGAATGGTGCTTATGGCATCTAAGGTGACCTTGATACCATTCGTATATCCTTCAGAAACCTACACCTTGAGACGCCCAGTTCCTGTGCCAACTCGTCAATGCCAGGGGAATGTGACAGCAGTCCGATCGGACACCTGTTGGCTGTGGTGAGGCTTTATGGTGTCAGGGTAGTACCCTAACATAGATGGCATCCCCTTTTCTGAAGTCTCCTGCTCAGTATAGAGGCATGGCATGAATTTTTATTAAACTTTCAGATGTGTGTTTGGTCTCAACTGCTCTCTAGAGAGCTTTTGGTAACCTGGTATAGTAAAATGAGCTTGAAATAAAGACACTTGCCTACAATGGTGACATGGGACGTTTAAATAAACTGCGAACTGTCTGATTACTAATGATGTTTCATTCACATTTAAAGTACTCTTTCGAAAATTTCAGTTGGTGTCATTTTGTAATTTTCCTTAAAGAAATGACCACATTCACAAGCTTCTGCTTCAAATGTGGGTCGTAACTAGTCATTACTAGGCCTAAAGATATTTCACAGCTAAGATAATGTAAGATAGGCCTGTTTTAATTTTAATAACCTGCATTAAATAGGTGAAGATATTCACAAAAAGCTTCATAACTAGATATGTAACCTTAGTATTGTAATAAGTGGCTTTCAAATGTTTCTGCTGATGTAACGGTATTAAATAGGCCTGAGGTTTACTACTGAGTAAATGCACACACTTAAAAGTAGGTAATATTCAGGTCAAATTAAAGAGATAGATATATACTTTAAGAGCTCTGAAATACTCTTCTTGTGATCAAAATGTTTGACATAAAGAGAGGGAAGTATTTGCTGGATCCTGAAGGCTGTATTTGAAATATTCCTGCATTCTTTGGTGAATTTTGCATCACTGCAGATTGCACGTTACTCGGTTTACCCAAATCGTCTCTCTCAAAGGAGTGTGAAAGACCTGTGGTT
The DNA here is from genome assembly GCA_039081455.1 of Macrobrachium rosenbergii. NCBI lineage: Eukaryota > Metazoa > Arthropoda > Malacostraca > Decapoda > Palaemonidae > Macrobrachium > Macrobrachium rosenbergii. The sequence goes on from JANJGK010000052.1 coordinate 235,684, forward strand.
AATTCTAGAGCTTTCTAAATATTCTATGTTCATGAACTGGACTTTCAGTCTTAGGCCTGTGCATAGCATTATAGAAGTTGGGTTATATAACAAAACTAGAATGACCCTTGACATTCTGTAAAAGCATCTTATCAAGAGGGAACCTTTTGGTTTAATGGTGTTATTTATTGAGGACTCTATGAATATAGTCCAAAACTCGCTGTTCACGTAAAGTAGACCTATTTTTAGACGTCACAATGTGAAGTAGGAAGCATTTTGACTGTTCTTGAAAGGGATTACGAAACTAAACAGCCAAAACTGGTCTTAGGTCACTGAAACGAGTTCAGTCTTCATTCCATTTTTGACTTGAAGCAGTCACTTACGAGGTAGATTTGCCCTCTAGTTAGTTAAGTAGAACCTGGAAAAAAGGAGGACCTCTGGTCAAGTTACAAGTGTGACGCAAACTTTCTCGAGTTCTGTCGTCTGTGTCACAGATTATTTCTGGTCTGTGGTTTGAACACTTTGACGAATTTCAGCTAAAATAATGACTTGACAAGAAGGAAAAATGTGAGTCTCAAGTTATAAATCTCTACAGCTTCGTAAGACTTTTCAATAGACCTGTTTCAGTCGATGTGAAACCAACTGGAAAGTTTCCAGGTGCCAGAAAGCTTCCAGTAACTAAGCAGTTGTCAAGTACTTTTAATTCAAATTTAGTGGCCACTTAAGAGAAAATGACCACTTGAACCCACTTAAATTTTCTGTGGGACTTTTTGGGACTTGTATATAGGTCCTCTGGTTTACAGGGCTGAATAAAAGGGCTCGTTTTTGTCAGCATAATGAGGCCAGCCCCCTTTTGGGGGGGACACTAATGTACTGGTCAAAATGATTTATAAGAGTTTTACAATACAAAAATTTAAAAATGTTGTTGACTTATGGGAAATGAAAGACTGTTTCAAGTGTGTTTTTTTAGAATGTTTTCTGTTTTTTATTGGTCTTTCTGTTGAAATATGCATTTTCTTACAGTTGTTGAAATATTTTCTGACAGAGTACGGTAATGGAAATTTCTTCTAATACATGATTACAGCATCTGCGAAAACGTATTATAATTACAACACAGAAAACAGCCTATATATCAGTTACAAGCTGACAAATGTCTTCTCACAAATGACAAAATATGCTATAAGCTCATTTTCAAACTGCAATTTAGACATTAAAACAAAATTTGAGGATTAGAATACAGATGAGTTCCAAAACACCTCCTCTCATCATTGTGAACTAACTTATCCACGTAGAGAAAGAGACCTAATGTCTTGAAAACGAGTATTTATACTATAATCCTGAGCCTTTAGTTTTACATTACAAATTATGTCTTGGTTGCAAAAGTACTTGATTGTAAAATTTTAAAAATACTTGGAAACAATTTGGAAATGAAATATTTGACAATTTTAATGCAAAAACCAATGGTAAAATTACTTGGAAACAGAAAAATGAGACAATCTTAGTACAAAAAAGTTGCAAAATTACTCGGAAGCTGAAAAACGAACTAGATTCTGTTCAGTTGGGAGAACTAGAATTTCAACGTCAACAAAAATAAGCAACATTTTGACGAATGATGGAGATTTGAAATGCAATATTTTCACAAACTCCAAGTTATGACCTACTGGACAATGTTTTTTTGGCAGTCTTTTAAAAGCCTTTTCTTTGTACATTTCTGCCTGACTACAGCAATTTCTTTTAGACAATTTGCCAGCCATCTCTCTCTCTCTCTCTCTCTCTCTCTCTCTCTCTCTCTCTCTCTCTCATCTCTCTCTCTCTCTCTCTCTCTCTCTCTCTCTCTCTCTCTCTCTCTCTCTCTCTCTCAAAGAATCACACTGCAAAGTGGCTGTAGTCTCTCTCTCTCTCTCTCTCTCAAGGAATCATACTGCAAAGTGGCTGTAGTCTCTCTCTCTCTCTCTCTCTCTCTCTCTCTCTCTCTCTCTCTCTCTCTCTCTCTCTCTCTCTCTCAAGGAATCATACTGCAAAGTGGCTGTAGTCTCTCTCTCTCTCTCTCTCTCTCTCTCTTCTCTCTCTCTCTCTCTCTCTCTCTCTCTCTCTCTCTCTCTCTCTCATACTGCAGAGTGGCTGTAGTGTCTCTCTCTCTCTCTCTCTCTCTCTCTCTCTCTCTCTCTCTCTCTCTCTCTCTCTCTCTCTCTCTCTCTCTCATACTGCAGAGTGGCTGTAGTCTCTCTCTCTCTCTCTCTCTCCTCTCTCTCTCTCTCTCTCTCTCTCTCTCTCTCTCTCTCTCTCTCTCTCAAAGAATCAAATGCATAAAGATAAATAAAGAATACATATAAATAAGGAATTACAAAAGCAGTAGGTTATAGGAGGAAGGAACTTTGTCAGTAAATAAAAAATGACTCTAAAAGCATTAAATCCACAAAATTATATTTCAGATATCTTAAATATTAATTAATAATTAATTTTTAAAAGTTAAATAAAGAATAAACATCATAAACAAAGAATTACGTAAGTCAAAATGACGTTTTTGCATCACTGAACATTCCCAGCAGCTGCTGTTATAAGGGGGAGCATGTCATTGTGATCATAATTCAGGACAACAAATGAAAAATGCCTTTAAAGGTATTCAATACTCAATATAATATTTTTAAAATATAAAATAATTTTTTATAATTAATTTTTTAAAGTTAAATAATGAATAAACATCATAAATAAAGAATTACGAAAGTCAAAGTGATATTTTTTCATCACAACATTCCCAGCAGCTGCTGTTATAAGGGGGAGCATGTCATTGTGATCATAATTCAGGACAACAAATGAAAAATGCCTTTAAAGGTATTCAATACTCAATATAATATTTTTAAAAGATAAGATATGTTTAATAATTAATTTTTTAAAGTTAAATAATGAATAAACATCATAAATAAAGAATTACGAAAGTCAAAGTGATATTTTTGCATCACTGAACATTCCCAGCAGCTGCTGTTATAAGGGGGACATGTCAGTGTGATCGTGATTCACGACAGCAAATGAAAAATGCCTTTAAAGGTATTCAATACTCAATATAATATTTTTAAAAGATAAGATATGTTTAATAATTAATTTTTAAAAGTTAAATAATGAATAAACATCATAAACAAATAATTACATAAGTCAAAGTGATATTTTTGCATCACTGAACTATTCCCTGCAGCTGCTGTTATAAGGGGGACATGTCAGTGTGATCGTGATTCGCGACAGCAAATAAAAAATGCCTAAAAAGGTATTCAATACTTAATATAATGTTTTTAAAGATAAAATATTTTTAAAAATTAATATTTTAAAGTTAGATAATGAATAAACATCATAAACGAAGAATCACGAAAGTCAAAGTGATTTTTTTCCTCACTGAACATCCCCAACAGCAGCTGTCATAAAGAGGAGAATGTCAGTGTGATTGTATTTCGCGACAGCAATCGAAAAACGCCTTCAAAAGCATAAAATCCATAATATTATATTTTTAAAACTTAATATATTAAATAATAATCAATTTATAAAAGTTAAATAAAGAATAAACACCAAGAATAAAGAAATAAAAAAGTAAAACTGACGTTTTCGCGTCACCGAACGCCTCCGGGGAAACTTACCTCCTCCCACTTTCGTACCCAAATCTCATTTAACAACATACCTGCAAGAATCTCCTTATCGACCTTTATATCGCCCGATAACGCCTCCGACGTAAGTAATAACCATGAAATTACTTTCCCAAAATGTAGTTTGTAACAGCAACAAGCTGTATGGTGAATAATGCTGCGATGTATCGCTGTTAAGTGCTGTAAAACAGCGGAGATATGTGAGTGCTCTTTTGCCAGCTCTGTGAAAACCAAGATGGCGTCGTTCTAAGGGTAGTGTTTTCGTTTATTTTGCGCCATAATTCTTTGTTTAGCCTTAATTAACCTTCGAATATGTCGGGATTTATTAGATTTAATGATGGTGGACGTTTGTATCGCCCGTAATTTGGTTTAAAAGGTTCCACTCGAGTGTTAAAAGGCAGATATATGTGTGGGCTCCTTTGCCAAGAATGTAAACAAACGTTGGCCCCAATCTAGTGATTCGCTCATTTTACGTCATAATTCGTCAATGAGGCTTAATTAACCTTCAGATATGTCGGGACTAATTAGATTTCATCGTTGGGGACATTTGTATCACCCAAAATTTGGTTGAAATCCATCCAGTGAGGTATAATTGAGGAAAACCTTAACTTGCCTCTTCAGGTAAGCTGGCTGAGGGTAATTAGCTGTGGCCTAATTATTTAATTAAATGGCAAAATATACACCATAATATACACCCTGTGAGTATATTTACGTATGTTTATTCATTTGGGACTCGTTTTTGCCCTCTGTGACTGGATGTTTGGACCCCCCTTTGCTAATCGATTTATTTGTGTATTTGGGAACGTTATATATACGTTACTATGCTTTTTGGATGTAAATTCATTCATTGGCAACCTTTTCTTGCCCTGTGGAGGGAGATTTGCTTGCAGTATCCCTGCCTAACATGTTGGCAGTTGCGGAACTCAATGTTCGACTGTTTTTACCTGAGGAATTTGGTTATTTAAGCATTTAACAAAGTGTGAGACTCTTAGATAAGCATTTTGTGTGTCAGTTCACACTGGGGTGTCCTTTTTTTGGCCGTTTCGATTCAGACGTCAATGGCCCAGTGAGGTTAGAATTGTGCCGAGGGTCCCGACGTCCATTTCCGAGACTGGACCGATGCCTAGTATCCCTCATGATTCATTAAATTCATTATATTATCCAGGTTAAGAAATACAATACCTTATATTACCCAGGTTAAGAAATACAGTACCTTGTATTATCCAGGTTAAGAACTAGAGTACCTTATATTATCCAGGTTAAGAAATACAATACCTTATATTACCCAGGTTAAGAAATACAGTACCTTGTATTATCCAGGTTAAGAAATAGAGTACCTTATATTATCCAGGTTAAGAAATACAATACCTTATATTATCCAGGCTAAGAAATACAATATACCTTATATTATCCAGGTTAAGAAGTACAATACCTTATATTATTGAGGCTAAGAAGTACAATACCTTATATTATCCAGGCTAAGAAATACAATACCTTATATTATCCAGGTTAGGCTATGTGGAGACATCACTTGGGGACACTACTTTTGGTATTGTATGGTTTACTTTACATGAATAAGGGTTTATAGGTGATTTTATAGACTTCTATAGACTTTTAGCCTCATCGTCTTGTGTTTAAGAACGTCAGTGGAGAAAATTGGTCGTCGACCCTCGATCGATATACCCTAATGCAGTCCTTCAGGTGTAAGGACCAAGTGCCCCAAGGTTAGGTGCGTCTGGGTCGAGACGCAAATATGTAGGCTCTGATTGACATTCCCTAGGGTAGGTTAACTGACGGTCCAGGTTGGGACGAAGCCCAGCATAGGGTTCAGGTTAGGTAGGGTCTTTTCCTCTGCTTTGTGGCTTTTGCTGCCCTTAGGGTTGGGCCAGAAAGCCTGTGCTCTGGATTGTTGCGGCATAAGGCCTCTTTGCCCAGACTTGAAAAATCAAAAGTGACTTTGAGATTTTGGTCCTTAAAATGTTCCTTATGTAAGCCCCATTATTTGGCAGTGGGCATTTTGCCCATTGTGCTATTACAGCGACGTCAGCTGGTAGCCGCAGCGTCTGATTAACCTATAAAGCTGTGGAGGCAGTACAGCAGCTGCGGCTGTTTATGAAATGTGAATTGGTTAGGATATAACATTTACGACAGTCATCTGAGCAAAGACAACGTGCAAAATGTGGGGTTTCGAGCCCTCTCTTTAGTCTTTTTATTCAATATTGCATAGAATTTATGACTATTTGGTCTTTTAATTCAATATAGCATAGAATTCATGACTATTTGACCTTTGACATCCTTTAGGACATTTGCTTTAGACTTTTTATTCAATATAGCATAGAATTCATGACTGTCTTTGACCTTTGACATCCTTTGGGACATTTGCTTTAGACTTTTAATTCAATGTAGCATAGAATTCATGACTATTTGACCTTTGATATCCTTTAGGACATTTGCTGTAGACTTTTTATTCATTATAGCATAGAATTCATGACTGTATTTGACCTTTGATATCCTGTAGGACATTTGCTTTAGACTTTATTCATTATAGCATAAAGTTCATGACTGTATTTGACGTTCAACACTTTATTATGAGACGTAAGTTTAGTTATTCATTTTGAAAATTTTCTTGACTGGAGCAGAGATTTGCATATAGAACCTTAGACTAGGATGTCCGAGTCCAGCTGCAGTACCTTAGGGTAGTATTGCAACAGTGTTAGCCTAATCATTGAGTTTATTTGTGCATTTGGTATAGAATTTATTATGCTTTTTGGATGTAAATTCATTGTTGGGCAAGCTTTTCTTGCCCTGTAAAGGGAGATTTGCACACAGAACTCAAGGTTAGGCAGTTTTTAGCTGAGGAATTTGGTTATTTAAGCATTTAACAAAGTGTGAGACTCTTAAATAAGCATTTTGTGAGTTGATTCACACTGTGGTGTCCTTTTTTGGCCGTTTTGATTCGGATGTTGATGGCAGAGAATCCCAACGTCCATTTCCGAGACTTGACTGATGCCTAGTTTCTGTCCTGATTTATGAAATTCATTTAAGTTGCTACCATTTAATAAAATATAGTGCCTTAACTCAATGCAGTCCTTCAGGTATAAGGGCCGAGTGTCCCAAGGTTAGGTGCGTCTGGGTCGAGACGCAAATGTGTCGGCTTGGATTGACATTCACTAAGTTAGGTTAAGTGACGGTTCAGGTTGGGACGAAGCCCAGCATAGGGTTTAGGTTAGGTAGGTTCTTTTTCTCTGCTTTGCGGCTTTTGCCGTCTTTAGGGTCAGGCTGGAAACCCTGCGCTCTGGACTGTTGCAGCATAAGGCCTCTTGTTTTGCCCAGACTTGAAAAATCACAAGTGACTTTGAGATTTTGGTCCTTAGAATGTTCTTTATGGAAGCCCTATTATTTGGCAGTGGGCATTTTGCCCGTTGTGGTATTATGGCGACGTTGGCTGGTAGCGGCAGCGTCTGAGTAACCTGTAAGGCTATTATCTTTGCAAAGACGTACTGCAAAATGTGGGGTTTTGAGCCTTTGCATATGCAAATGTGCGACTGCACGATGATTTTGATGTGAATACTGGAAATATCAAGTCTCGTTTGACAGCTGATGTGGTGCATGACATCAAAAGCTGTTACGCAGAGGTTTAATTGTCTCGTTAATGTCGTTTAGTTGTGGTTCGCTGTTGAAAAATGTACTTTGAGGCAATGAGAATATAAACCCTTGATTTTTATACAGGAATATTCCCAACATGAGCTGGAAACATTTGACGAAGCTTGGTTAAAGCAGTTAAATGTCCGCTCGCCTTTCATGTCGAAGTGTTTTACTTAAATGTTCCAAGTGTTGATGAATGTTGGTGGTTATGTTTGTGTAGATTCTCATCTCGTGTTCATTTTGCAGGTTCGAAATCCAGTGTGCTATTATGATGGAGGCGACGATATTGACGGTGAAACCAAGTGTTGGCTAACTGAATACTCTAGCTCGAAATGGTAAGTCAATGAAGCATTTTCAAATGTTGGTTAGGTAATTCCTGCGTTATAGTACGAAAATCATTAATTGTTTCCCCATTTTTAGTCGTGACTCCTGCCGATACGTTCGTTAATCAAATTAATTACTTTTCAGGTTTCACTTCAGATGCCTCCCTTCCATAAATCATCAAGATTTCGGCTCCGTCTTCGAACTTCAGGAATACCAGGTAAGTTTTTAAGGCTCTTGCCTCAAATGGAGGTCTTGAGTTGTTGTGTTCTTAAGCCCTTTGTGATCAGAGGGTGTTCGGTCAATTTTGTAAATGTGTCCGCACTCTTTTTTTGCTTTGGCTTCTTATTGGTATTTTAGGGCAATCCTGGAGTATCCTTTCATCCTGAAGGATATTGGAGGTTAGCGTCAAGGCTTCTTATTCGTTAGACTTTTTATTCAACATAGCATAGACTTCATGACACTATTTAACCTTCGACATCCTTTGAGACCTTTGCTTTAGACTTTTTATTCAATATAGCTTAGAATTCATGATGTATTTGACCTTCGACATCCTTTAGGACGTTTGCTTTAGACTTTTTATTCAGTATAGCTTAGAATTCATAATGAATTTGACCTTCGACATCCTTTAGGACGTTTGCGTTAGACTTTTTATTCAGTATAGCATAGAATTCATGATGTAATTGACCTTCGACGTCATTTGGGACGTTTGCTTTAGACTTTTTATTCAGTATAGCATAGAATTCATGATGTATTTGACCTTGACATCCTTTAGGACATTTGCTTTAGACTTTTTATTCAGTATAGCATAGAATTCATGATGTATTTGACCTTTGACATCCTTTGAGACATTTGCTTTAGACTTTTTATTCAATATAGCCTAGAATTCATGATGTATTTGACCTTCGACATCCTTTGGGACGTTTGCTTTAGACTTTTTATTCAGTATAGCATAGAATTCATGATGTATTTGACCTTCGACATCCTTTAGGACATTTGCTTTAGACTTTTCATTCAGTATAGCATAGAATTCAATATGTATTTGACCTTTGACATCCTTTGAGACATTTGCTTTAGACTTTTTATTCAATATAGCATAGAATTCATGATGTATTTGACCTTCGACATCCTTTCAGACATTTGCTTTAGACTTTTATTCAATATAGGTTAGAATTCATGATGTATTTGACCTTCGGCGTCCTTTGGGACGTTTGCTTTAGACTTTTTATTCAGTATAGCATAGAATTCATGATGTATTTGACCTTCGACATCCTTTAGGACGTTTGCTTTAGACTTTTTATTCTGTATAGCATAGAATTCATGATGTATTTGACCTTCGACATCCTTTGGGACGTTTGCTTTAGACTTTTTATTCAGTATAGCATAGAATTCATGAGGTATTTGACCTTCGACATCCTTTCAGACATTTGCTTTAGACTTTTATTCAATATAGCTTAGAATTCATGATGTATTTGACCTTCGACGTCCTTTGGGACATTTGCTTTAGACTTTTTATTCAGTATAGCATAGAATTCATGATGTTTTTGACCTTCAACATCCTTTAGGACGTTTGCTTTAGACTTTTTATTCAGTATAGCATAGAATTCATGATGTTTTTGACCTTCAACATCCTTTAGGACGTTTGCTTTAGACTTTTTATTCAGTATAGCATAGAATTCATGATGTTTTTGACCTTCAACATCCTTTAGGACGTTTGCTTTAGACTTTTTATTCAGTATAGCATAGAATTCATGATGTATTTGACCTTCGACATCCTGTAGGACGATTGTGTTAGACTTTTTATTCAGTATAGCATAGATTTCATGATGTATTTGACCTTCAACATCCTTTAGGACGTTTGCTTTAGACTTTTTATTCAGTATAGCATAGAATTCATGATGTTTTTGACCTTCAACATCCTTTAGGACGTTTGCTTTAGACTTTTTATTCAGTATAGCATAGAATTCATGATGTATTTGACCTTCGACATCCTGTAGGACGTTTGCGTTAGACTTTTTATTCAGTATAGCATAGAATTCATGATGTATTTAACCTTCGACATCCTTTAGGACGTTTGCTTTAGACTTTTTATTCAGTATAGCATAGAATTCATGATGTATTTGTCCTTCGACATCCTTTAGGACGTTTGCGTTAGACTTTTTGTTCAGTATAGCATAGAATTCATGATGTATTTGACCTTCGACATCCTTTAGGACGTTTGCGTTAGACTTTTTATTCAATATAGCATAGAATTCATGATGTATTTGACCTTCAACATCCTTTAGGACGTTTGCGTTAGACTTTTTATTCAGTATAGCATAGAATTCATGATGTATTTGACCTTCGACATCCTTTAGGACGTTTGTGTCTTTAGACTTTTTATTCAATATAGCAAAGAATTCATGATGTATTTGACCTTCGAAATCATTTAGGACGTTTGCTTTAGACTTTTTATTCAGTGTAGCATAGAATTCATGATATATTTGTCCTTCGACATCCTTTAGGACGTTTGCTTTAGACTTTTTATTCAGTATAGCATAGAATTCATGATGTATTTGACCTTCGACATCATTTAGGACATTTGCGTTAGACTTTTTATTCAGTATAGCATAGAATTCATGATGTTTTTGACCTTCGACATCCTTTAGGACGTTTGCGTTAGACTTTTTATTCAGTATAGCATAGAATTCATGATGTTTTTGACCTTCGACATCCTTTAGGACGTTTGCTTTAGACTTTTTATTCAGTATAGCATAGAATTCATGATGTATTTGTCCTTCGACATCCTTTAGGACGTTTGCTTTAGACTTTTTATTCAGTATAGCATAGAATTCATGATGTATTTGTCCTTCGACATCCTTTAGGACGTTTGCTTTAGACTTTTTATTCAGTATAGCATAGAATTCATGATGTATTTGTCCTTCGACATCCTTTAGGACGTTTGCTTTAGACTTTTTATTCAGTAGAGCATAGAATTCATGACTGTATTTGACCTTCGACATCATTTAGGACGTTTGCGTTAGACTTTTTATTCAGTATAGCATAGAATTCATTATGTATTTGACCTTCGACATCATTTAGGACGTTTGCGTTAGGCTTTTTGTTCAGTATAGCATAGAATTCATGATGTATTTGACCTTCGACATCCTTTAGGACGTTTGCGTTAGACTTTTTATTCAGTATAGCATAGAATTCATGATGTATTTGACTTTCGACATCCTTTAAGACGTTTACTTTAGACTTTTTATTCAATATAGCATAGAATTCATGATGTATTTGAACTTCGACATCCTTTAGAACGTTTGCGTTAGACTTTTTATTCAGTATAGCATAGAATTCATGATGTTTTTGACCTTCGACATCCTTTGGGACGTTTGCTTTAGACTTTTTATTCAGTATAGCCTAGAATTCATGATGTAATTGACCTTCGACGTCATTTGGGACATTTGCTTTAGACTTTTTATTTAGTATAGCATAGAATTCATGATGTAATTGACCTTCGACATCCTTTGGGACGTTTACTTTAGACTTTTTATTCAGTATAGCATAGAATTCATGATGTATTTGACTTTCGACATCCTTTAGGACGTTTACTTTAGACTTTTTATTCAGTATAGCCTAGAATTCATGATGTATTTGACCTTCGACATCCTTTAGGACGTTTGCGTTAGACTTTTTATTCAGTATAGCATAGAATTCATGATGTTTTTGACCTTCGACATCCTTTAGGACGTTTGCGTTAGACTTTTTATTCAGTATAGCATAGAATTCATGATGTTTTTTGACCTTCGACATCCTTTAGGATGTTTGCGTTAGACTTTGTATTCAGTATAGCCTAGAATTCATGATGTATTTGACCTTCGACATCCTTTAGGACATTTGCATTAGACTTTGTATTCAGTATAGCCTAGAATTCATGATGTTTTTGACCTTCAACATCCTTTAGGACGTTTGCGTTAGACTTTTTATTCAGTATAGCATAGAATTCATGATGTTTTTGACCTTTGACATCCTTTAGGACGTTTGCGTTAGACTTTTTATTCAGTATAGCATAGAATTCATGATGTTTTTGACCTTCGACATCCCTTAGGACGTTTGCGTTAGACTTTTTATTCAGTATAGCATTGAATTCATGATGAATTTGACCTTCGACATCCTTTAGGACGTTTGCGTTAGACTTTTTATTCAGTATAGCTTAGAATTCATGATGTTTTTGACCTTCGACATCCTTTAGGACGTTTGCGTTAGACTTTTTATTCAATATAGCTTAGAATTCATGATGTATTTGACCTTCGACATCCTTTAGGACGTTTGCGTTAGACTTTTTATTCAGTATATCATAGAATTCATGATGTAATTGACCTTCGACGTCATTTGGGACGTTTGCTTTAGACTTTTTATTTAGTATAGCATAGAATTCATGATGTTTTTGACCTTCGACATCCTTTAGGACATTTACTTTAGACTTTTTATTTAGTATAGCTTAGAATTCATGATGTATTTGAATTGCAACATCCTTTAGGACGTTTTCGTTACACTTTTTATTCAATATAGCATAGAATTCATGATGTTTTTGACCTTCGACATCCTTTAGGACGTTTGCGTTAGACTTTTTATTCAGTATAGCATAGAATTCATGATGTTTTTGACCTTCGACATCCTTTAGGACGTTTGCGTTAGACTTTTTATTCACTATAGCATAGAATTCATGATGTATTTGTCCTTCGACATCCTTTAGGACGTTTGCTTTAGACTTTTTATTCAGTATAGCATAGAATTCATGATGTATTTGTCCTTCGACATCCTTTAGGACGTTTGCTTTAGACTTTTTATTCAGTATAGCATAGAATTCTTGACTGTATTTGACCTTCGACATCATTTAGGACGTTTGCGTTAGACTTTTTATTTAGTATAGCATAGAATTCTTGACTGTATTTGACCTTCGACATCCTTTAGGACGTTTGCTTTAGACTTTTTATTCAGTATAGCATAGAATTCTTGACTGTATTTGACCTTCGACATCCTTTAGGACGTTTGCGTTAGACTTTTTGTTCAGTATAGCATAGAATTCATGATGTATTTGACCTTTGACATCCTTTAGGATGTTTGCGTTAGACTTTTTATTCAATATAGCAGAGAATTCATGATGTATTTGACCTTCGACATCCTTTAGGACGTTTGCGTTAGACTTTTTGTTCAGTATAGCATAGAATTCATGATGTATTTGACCTTCGACATCCTTTAGGACGTTTGCTTTAGACTTTTTATTCAGTATTGCATAGAATTCATGATGTATTTGTCCTTCGACATCCTTTAGGACGTTTGCTTTAGACTTTTTATTCAATATAGCATAGAATTCATGATGTATTTGACCTTTGACATCCTTTAGGACGTTTGCTTTAGACTTTTTATTCAGTATTGCATAGAATTCATGATGTATTTGTTCTTTGACATCCTTTAGGACGTTTGCTTTAGACTTTTTATTCAGTATAGCATAGAATTCATGATGTATTTGTCCTTCGACATCCTTTAGGACGTTTGCTTTAGACTTTTTATTCAGTATAGCATAGAATTCTTGGCTGTATTTGACCTTGGACATCATTTAGGACGTTTGCGTTAGACTTTTTATTCAGTATAGCATAGAATTCTTGACTGTATTTGACCTTCGACATCCATTAGGACGTTTGCTTTAGACTTTTTATTCAGTATAGCATAGAATTCTTGACTGTTTTTGACCTTCGACATCCTTTAGGACGTTTGCGTTAGACTTTTTATTCAGTATAGCATAGAATTCATGATGTATTTGACCTTCGACATCCTTTAGGACGTTTGTGTTAGACTTTTTATTCAATATAGCATAGAATTCATGATGTATTTGACCTTTAGACTTTTTGTTCAGTATAGTTAGAATTCATGATGTATTTGACCTTCGACATTCTTTAGGACGTTTGCGGTAGACTTTTTATTCAATATAGCATAGAATTCATGATGTATTTGACCTTCGACATCCTTTAGGACGTTTGCGTTAGACTTTTTGTTCAGTATAGCATAGAATTCATGATGTATTTGACCTTCGACATCCTTTAGGACGTTTGCGTTAGACTTTTTATTCAATATAGCATAGAATTCATGATGTATTTGACCTTCAACATCCTTTAGGACGTTTGCGTTAGACTTTTTGTTCAGTATAGCATAGAATTCATGATGTATTTGACCTTTGACATCCTTTAGGACGTTTGCTTTAGACTTTTTATTCAATATAGCATAGAATTCATGATGTATTTGACGTTCGACATCATTTAGGAAGTTTGCTTTAGACTTTTTATTCGGTATAGCATAGAATTCATGATGTATTTGTCCTTCGACATCCTTTAGGACGTTTGCTTTAGACTTTTTATTCAATATAGCATAGAATTCATGACTGTATTTAACCTTCGACATCCTTTAGGACGTTTGCTTTAGACTTTTTATTCAGTATAGCATAGAATTCATGATGTATTTGTCCTTCGACATCCTTTAGGACGTTTGCTTTAGACTTTTTATTCAATATAGCATAGAATTCATGACTGTATTTGACCTTCGACATCATTTAGGACGTTTGCGTTACACTTTTTATTCAGTATAGCATAGAATTCATTATGTATTTGACCTTCGACATCCTTTAGGACGTTTGCGTTAGACTTTTTGTTCAGTATAGCATAGAATTCATGATGTATTTGACCTTCGACATCCTTTAGGATATTTGCTTTAGACTTTTTATTCAATATAGCATAGAATTCATGATGTATTTGACCTTCGACATCCTTTAGGACGTTTGCTTTAGACTTTTTATTCAATATAGCATAGAATTCATGATGTATTTGACCTTCGACATCCTTTAGGACGTTTGCTTTAGACTTTTTATTCAGTATAGCATAGAATTCATGACTGTATTTGACCTTCGACATCCTTTAGGACGTTTGCTTTAGACTTTTTATTCAATATAGCATAGAATTCATGATGTATTTGACCTTCGACATCCTTTAGGACGTTTGCGTTAGACTTTTTATTCAGTATAGCATAGAATTCATGACTGTATTTGACCTTCAACATCCTTTAGGACGTTTGCTTTAGACTTTTTATTCAGTATAGCTTAGAATTCATGATGTTTTTGACCTTCGACATCCTTTAGGACGTTTGCGTTAGACTTTTTATTTAATATAGCATAGAAATCATGATGTATTTGACTTTCGACATCCTTTAGGACGTTTGCGTTAGACTTTTTATTCAGTATAGCATAGAATTCATGATGTTTTTGACCTTCGACATCCTTTAGTACGTTTGCGTTAGACTTTTTATTCAGTATAGCATAGAATTCATGATGTTTTTGACCTTCGACATCCTTTAGGACGTTTGCGTTAGACTTTTTATTCAGTATAGCATAGAATTCATGATGTTTTTAACCTTCGACATCCTTTAGGATGTTTGCGTTAGACTTTTATTCAGTATAGCATAGAATTCATGATGTTTTTGACCTTCGACATCCTTTAGGACGTTTGCGTTAGACTTTTTATTCAGTATAGCATAGAATTCATGATGTTTTTGACCTTCGACATCCTTTAGGACGTTTGCGTTAGACTTTTTATTCAGTATAGCATAGAATTCATGATGTTTTTGACCTTCGACATCCTTTAGGACGTTTACTTTAGACTTTGTATTCAGTATAGCTTAGAATTCATGATGTTTTTGACCTTCAACATCCTTTAGGACGTTTGCGTTAGACTTTTTATTCAATATAGCATAGAAATCATGATGTATTTCACTTTCGACATCCTTTAGGACGTTTGCGTTAGACTTTTTATCAGTATAGCATAGAATTCATGATGTAATTGACCTTCTACGTCATTTGGGACGTTTGCTTTAGACTTTTTATTTAGTATAGCATAGAATTCATGATGTAATTGACCTTCGACGTCTTTTGGGACATTTGTGTTAGACTTTTTATTCAGTATAGCATAGAATTCATGATGTATTTGACCTTCGACATCCTTTAGGACGTTTGCATTAGACTTTTTATTCAGTATAGCATAGAATTCATGATGTTTTTGACCTTCGACATCCTTTAGGACGTTTGCGTTAGACTTTTTATTCAGTATAGCATAGAATTCATGATGTTTTTGACCTTCGACATCCTTTAGGACGTTTGCGTTAGACTTTTTATTCAGTGTAGCATAGAATTCATGATGTTTTTGACCTTTGACATCCTTTAGGACGTTTACGTTAGACTTTTTATTCAGTATAGCATAGAATTCATGATGTTTTTGACTTTTGACATCCTTTAGGACGTTTGCGTTAGACTTTTTATTCAGTATAGCATAGAATTCATGATGTTTTTGACCTTTGACATCCTTTAGGACGTTTGCGTTAGACTTTTTATTCAGTATAGCATAGAATTCATGATGTTTTTGACCTTTGACATCCTTTAGGACGTTTGCGTTAGACTTTTTATTCAGTATAGCATACAATTCATGATGTTTTTGACCTTCGACATCCTTTAGGACGTTTGCGTTAGACTTTTTATTCAGTATAGCATACAATTCATGATGTTTTTGACCTTCGACATCCTTTAGGACGTTTGCGTTAGACTTTTTATTCAGTATAGCATAGAATTCATGATGTTTTTGACCTTCGACAGCCTTTAGGACATTTGCGTTAGACTTTATTCAGTATAGCATAGAATTCATGATGTTTTTGACCTTCGACATCCTTTAGGACGTTTGCGTTAGACTTTTTATTCAGTATATCATAGAATTCATGATGTAATTGACCTTCGACATCCTTTAGGACGTTTGCGTTAGACTTTTTATTCAGTATAGCATAGAATTCATGATGTAATTGACCTTCGACGTCATTTGGGACGTTTGCTTTAGACTTTTTATTCAGTATAGCATAGAATTCATGATGTATTTGACTTTCGACATCCTTTAGGACATTTACTTTAGAGTTTTTATTCAGTATAGCCTAGAATTCATGATGTATTTGACCTTCGACATCCTTTAGGACATTTGCGTTAGACTTTTTATTCAGTATAGCATAGAATTCATGATGTATTTGACTTTCGACATCCTTTAGGACGTTTACTTTAGACTTTTTATTCAATATAGCATAGAATTCATGACTGTATTTGACCTTTGACATCCTTTAGAACGTTTGCGTTAGACTTTTTATTCAGTATAGCATAGAATTCATGATGTTTTTAACCTTCGACATCCTTTAGGACGTTTGCGTTAGACTTTTTATTCAGTATAGCATAGAATTCATGATGTATTTGACCTTCGACATCCTTTAGGATATTTGCGTTAGACTTTTTATTCAGTATAGCATAAAATTTATGATGTATTTGTCCTTCGACATCCTTTAGGACGTTTGCGTTAGACTTTTTGTTCAGTATAGCATAGAATTCATGATGTATTTGACCTTCGACATCCTTTAGGACATTTGCGTTAGACTTTTTATTCAATATAGCATAGAATTCATGATGTATTTGACCTTCGACATCCTTTAGGACGTTTGCGTTAGACTTTTTGTTCAGTATAGCATAGAATTCATGATGTATTTGACCTTCGACATCCTTTAGGACGTTTGCGTTAGACTTTTTATTCAATATAGCATAGAATTCATGATGTATTTGACCTTCAACATCCTTTAGGACGTTTGCGTTAGACTTGTTGTTCAGTATAGCATAGAATTCATGATGTATTTGACCTTCGACATCCTTTAGGACGTTTGCGTTAGACTTCTTATTCAATATAGCATAGAATTCATGATGTATTTGACCTTCGACATCCTTTAGGACGTTGGCGTTAGACTTTTTGTTCAGTATAGCATAGAATTCATGATGTATTTGACCTTCGACATCCTTTAGGACGTTTCCTTTAGACTTTTTATTCAATATAGCATAGAATTCATGATGTATTCATCCTTCGACATCCTTTAGGACGTTTGCTTTAGACTTTTTATTCAGTATAGCCTAGAATTCATGATGTATTTGACCTTCGACGTCCTTTGGGACATTTGTGTTAGACTTTTTATTCAGTATAGCATAGAATTCATGATGTATTTGACTTTCGACATCCTTTAGGACGTTTACTTTAGACTTTTTATTCAATATAGCATAGAATTCATGATGTATTTGACCTTCGACATCCTTTAGAACGTTTGCGTTAGACTTTTTATTCAGTATAGCATAGAATTCATGATGTATTTGACCTTCGACATCCTTTAGGACATTTGCTTTAGAGTTTTTATTCAGTATAGCATAGAATTCATGATGTATTTGACCTTCGACATCCTTTAGGACATTTGCTTTAGACTTTTTATTCAGTATAGCATAGAATTCATGATGTATTTGACCTTCGACTTCCTTTAGGACATTTGCTTTAGACTTTTTATTCAGTATAGCATTGAACTCATGATGTATTTGACTTTCGACATCCTTTAGGACGTTTACGTTAGACTTTTTATTCAGTATAGCATAAATTCATGATGTTTTTGACCTTCGACATCCTTTAGGACATTTGCTTTAGACTTTTTATTCAGTATAGCATTGAATTCATGATGTATTTGACTTTTGACATCCTTTAGGACGTTTACTTTAGACTTTTTATTCAGTATAGCATAAATTCATGATGTTTTTGACCTTCAACATCCTTTAGGACGTTTACTTTAGACTTTTTATTCATTATAGGATAGAATTCATGATGTTTTTGACCTTCAACATCCTTTAGGACATTTGCTTTAGACTTTTTATTCAGTATAGCATAGAATTCATGATGTATTTGACCTTCGACATCCTTTAGGACGTTTGCGTTAGACTTTTTATTCAATATAGCATAGAATTCATGATGTATTTGACCTTCGACATCCTTTAGGACGTTTGCGTTAGACTTTTTGTTCAGTATAGCATAGAATTCATGATGTATTTGTCCTTCGACATCCTTTAGGACGTTTGCGTTAGACTTTTTATTCAGTATAGCATAGAATTCATGATGATTTGTCCTTCAACATCCTTTAGGATGTTTGCTTTAGGCTTTTTATTCAGTATAGCATAGAATTCATGACTGTATTTGACCTTCGACATCCTTTAGGACATTTGCGTTAGACTTTTTATTCAGTATAGCATAGAATTCCTGATGTATTTGACCTTCGACATCCCTTAGGACATTTTCGTTAGACTTTTTATTCAATATAGCATAGAATTCATGATGTATTTGACCTTCGACATCCTTTAGGACGTTTGCTTTAGACTTTTTATTCAGTATAGCATAGAATTCATGATGTATTTAACCTTTGACATCCTTTAGGACGTTTGCTTTAGACTTTTTATTCAGTATAGCATAGAATTCATGATGTATTTGACCTTCGACATCATTTAGGACGTTTGCGTTAGACTTTTTATTCAGAATAGCATAGAATTCATGATGTATTTGACCTTCGACATCATTTAGGACGTTTGCGTTAGACTTTTTATTCAGTATAGCATAGAATTCATGATATATTTGACCTTCGACATCCTTTAGGACGTTTGCGTTAGACTTTTTATTCAGTATAGCATAGAATTCATGACTGTATTTGACCTTTGACATCCTTTAGGACGTTTGCGTTAGACTTTTTATTCAGTATAGCATAGAATTCATGATGTATTTGACCTTCGACATCCTTTAGGACGTTTGCGTCAGACTTTTTTTTCAGTATAGCATAGAATTCATGATTGTATTTGACCTTCGACATCCTTTAGGACGTTTGCGTTAGACTTCTTATTCAGTATACCATAGAATTGCTGATGTATTTGACCTTCGACATCCTTTAGGACGTTTTCGTTAGACTTTTTGTTCAGTATAGCATAGAATTCATGATATATTTGACCTTTGACATCCTGTAGGATGTTTGCGTTAGACTTTTTATTCAGTATAGCATAGAATTCATGATGTGTTTGACCTTCGACATCCTTTAGGACGTTTGCGTTAGACTTTTTGTTCAGTATAGCATAGAATTCATGAAGTATTTGACCTTCGACATCCTTTAGGACGTTTGCGTTAGACTTTTTATTCAATATAGCATAGAATTCATGATGTATTTGACCTTCGACATCCTTTAGGACGTTTGCGTTAGACTTTTTGTTCAGTATAGCATAGAATTCATGATGTATTTGACCTTCGACATCCTTTAGGACATTTGCGTTAGACTTTTTATTCAATATAGCATAAAATTCATGATGTATTTGACCTTCGACATTCTTTAGGACGTTTGCTTTAGACTTTTTGTTCAGTATAGCATAGAATTCATGATGTATTTGACCTTCGACATCCTTTAGGACATCTGCATTAGACTTTTTATTCAGTATAGCATAGAATTCATGATGTATTTGTCCTTCGACATCCTTTAGGACGTTTGCTTTAGACTTTTTATTCAGTATAGCGTAGAATTCATGATGTATTTGACCTTCGACATCCTTTAGGACGTTTGCTTTAGACTTTTTATTCAGTATTGCATAGAATTCATGATGTATTTGTCCTTCGACATCCTTTAGGACATTTGCTTTAGACTTTTTATTCAGTATAGCATAGAATTCATGATGTATTTGTCCTTCGACATCCTTTAGGACGTTTGCTTTAGACTTTTTATTCAGTATAGCATAGAATTCTTGACTGTATTTGACCTTGGACATCATTTAGGACGTTTGCGTTAGACTTTTTATTCAGTATAGCATAGAATTCTTGACTGTATTTGACCTTCGACATCCTTTAGGACGTTTGCTTTAGACTTTTTATTCAGTATAGCATAGAATTCTTGACTGTTTTTGACCTTCGACATCCCTTAGGACGTTTGCGTTAGACTTTTTATTCAGTATAGCATAGAATTCATGATGTATTTGACCTTCGACATCCTTTAGGACGTTTGTGTTAGACTTTTTATTCAATATAGCATAGAATTCATGATGTATTTGACCTTTAGACTTTTTGTTCAGTATAGTTAGAATTCATGATGTATTTGACCTTCGACATTCTTTAGGACGTTTGCGTTAGACTTTTTATTCAATATAGCATAGAATTCATGATGTATTTGACCTTCGACATCCTTTAGGACGTTTGCGTTAGACTTTTTGTTCAGTATAGCATAGAATTCATGATGTATTTGACCTTCGACATCCTTTAGGACGTTTGCGTTAGACTTTTTATTCAATATAGCATAGAATTCATGATGTATTTGACCTTCGACATCCTTTAGGACGTTTGCGTTAGACTTTTTGTTCAGTATAGCATAGAATTCATGATGTATTTGACCTTTGACATTCTTTAGGACGTTTGCTTTAGACTTTTTATTCAATATAGCATAGAATTCATGATGTATTTGACCTTCGACATCATTTAGGACGTTTGCTTTAGACTTTTTATTCAGTATAGCATAGAATTCATGATGTATTTGTCCTTCGACATCCTTTAGGACGTTTGCTTTAGACTTTTTATTCAATATAGCATAGAATTCATGACTGTATTTAACCTTCGACATCCTTTAGGACGTTTGCTTTAGACTTTTTATTCAATATAGCATAGAATTCATGATGTATTTGTCCTTCGACATCCTTTAGGACGTTTGCTTTAGACTTTTTATTCAATATAGCATAGAATTCATGACTGTATTTGACCTTCGACATCATTTAGGACGTTTGCGTTAGACTTTTTATTCAGTATAGCATAGAATTCATTATGTATTTGACCTTCGACATCCTTTAGGACGTTTGCGTTAGACTTTTTGTTCAGTATAGCATAGAATTCATGATGTATTTGACCTTCGACATCCTTTAGGATATTTCCTTTAGACTTTTTATTCAATATAGCATAGAATTCATGATGTATTTGACCTTCGACATCCTTTAGGACGTTTGCTTTAGAATTTTTATTCAATATAGCATAGAATTCATGATGTATTTGACCTTCGACATCCTTTAGGACGTTTGCGTTAGACTTTTTATTCAGTATAGCATAGAATTCATGACTGTATTTGACCTTCGACATCCTTTAGGACGTTTGCTTTAGACTTTTTATTCAATATAGCATAGAATTCATGATGTATTTGACCTTCGACATCCTTTAGGACGTTTGCGTTAGACTTTTTATTCAGTATAGCATAGAATTCATGACTGTATTTGACCTTCAACATCCTTTAGGACGTTTGCTTTAGACTTTTTATTCAGTATAGCTTAGAATTCATGATGTTTTTGACCTTCGACATCCTTTAGGACGTTTGCGTTAGACTTTTTATTTAATATAGCATAGAAATCATGATGTATTTGACTTTCGACATCCTTTAGGACGTTTGCGTTAGACTTTTTATTCAGTATAGCATAGAATTCATGATGTTTTTGACCTTCGACATCCTTTAGGACGTTTGCGTTAGACTTTTTATTCAGTATAGCATAGAATTCATGATGTTTTTGACCTTCGACATCCTTTAGGACGTTTGCGTTAGACTTTTTATTCAGTATAGCATAGAATTCATGATGTTTTTGACCTTCGACATCCTTTAGGATGTTTGCGTTAGACTTTTTATTC
Organism: Macrobrachium rosenbergii; assembly: GCA_039081455.1. Classification (NCBI taxonomy): domain Eukaryota; kingdom Metazoa; phylum Arthropoda; class Malacostraca; order Decapoda; family Palaemonidae; genus Macrobrachium; species Macrobrachium rosenbergii. The sequence goes on from JANJGK010000052.1 coordinate 257,849, forward strand.
AGTATAGCATAGAATTCATGATGTTTTTGACCTTCGACATCCTTTAGTACGTTTGCGTTAGACTTTTTATTCAGTATAGCATAGAATTCATGATGTTTTTGACCTTCGACATCCTTTAGGATGTTTGCGTTAGACTTTTTATTCAGTATAGCATAGAATTCATGATGTTTTTGACCTTCGACATCCTTTAGGACGTTTACTTTAGACTTTGTATTCAGTATAGCTTAGAATTCATGATGTTTTTGACCTTCAACATCCTTTAGGACGTTTGCGTTAGACTTTTTATTCAATATAGCATAGAAATCATGATGTATTTCACTTTCGACATCCTTTAGGACGTTTGCGTTAGACTTTTTATTCAGTATAGCATAGAATTCATGATGTAATTGACCTTCGACGACATTTGGGTCGTTTGCTTTAGACTTTTTATTTAGTATAGCATAGAATTCATGATGTAATTGACCTTCGACGTCCTTTGGGACATTTGTGTTAGACTTTTTATTCAGTATAGCATAGAATTCATGATGTATTTGACCTTCGACATCCTTTAGGACGTTTACTTTAGACTTTTTATTCAGTATAGCCTAGAATTCATGATGTATGTGACCTTCGACATCCTTTAGGACGTTTGCATTAGACTTTTTATTCAGTATAGCATAGAATTCATGATGTTTTTGACCTTCGACATCCTTTAGGACGTTTGCGTTAGACTTTTTATTCAGTGTAGCATAGAATTCATGATGTTTTTGACCTTTGACATCCTTTAGGACGTTTACGTTAGACTTTTTATTCAGTATAGCATAGAATTCATGATGTTTTTGACTTTTGACATCCTTTAGGACGTTTGCGTTAGACTTTTTATTCAGTATAGCATAGAATTCATGATGTTTTTGACCTTTGACATCCTTTAGGACGTTTGCGTTAGACTTTTTATTCAGTATAGCATAGAATTCATGATGTTTTTGACCTTTGACATCCTTTAGGACGTTTGCGTTAGACTTTTTATTCAGTATAGCATAGAATTCATGATGTTTTTGACCTTCGACATCCTTTAGGACGTTTGCGTTAGACTTTTTATTCAGTATAGCATACAATTCATGATGTTTTTGACCTTTGACATCCTTTAGGACGTTTGCGTTAGACTTTTTATTCAGTATAGCATAGAATTCATGATGTTTTTGACCTTCGACATCCTTTAGGACGTTTGCGTTAGACTTTTTATTCAGTATAGCATAGAATTCATGATGTTTTTGACCTTCGACATCCTTTAGGAGGTTTGCGTTAGACTTTTTATTCAGTATATCATAGAATTCATGATGTAATTGACCTTCGACATCCTTTAGGACGTTTGCGTTAGACTTTTTATTCAGTATAGCATAGAATTCATGATGTAATTGACCTTCGACGTCATTTGGGACGTTTGCTTTAGACTTTTTATTCAGTATAGCATAGAATTCATGATGTATTTGACTTTCGACATCCTTTAGGACGTTTACTTTAGACTTTTTATTCAGTATAGCCTAGAATTCATGATGTATTTGACCTTCGACATCCTTTAGGACGTTTGCGTTAGACTTTTTATTCAGTATAGCATAGAATTCATGATGTATTTGACTTTCGACATCCTTTAGGACGTTTACTTTAGACTTTTTATTCAATATAGCATAGAATTCATGACTGTATTTGACCTTCGACATCCTTTAGAACGTTTGCGTTAGACTTTTTATTCAGTATAGTATAGAATTCATGATGTTTTTAACCTTCGACATCCTTTAGGACGTTTGCGTTAGACTTTTTATTCAGTATAGCATAGAATTCATGATGTATTTGACCTTCGACATCCTTTAGGACGTTTGTGTTAGACTTTTTATTCAGTATAGCATAAAATTCATGATGTATTTGTCCTTCGACATCCTTTAGGACGTTTGCGTTAGACTTTTTGTTCAGTATAGCATAGAATTCATGATGTATTTGACCTTCGACATCCTTTAGGATGTTTGCGTTAGACTTTTTATTCAAAATAGCATAGAATTCATGATGTATTTGACCTTCGACATCCTTTAGGACGTTTGCGTTAGACTTTTTGTTCAGTATAGCATAGAATTCATGATGTATTTGACCTTCGACATCCTTTAGGACGTTTGCGTTAGACTTTTTATTCAATATAGCATAGAATTCATGATGTATTTGACCTTCAACATCCTTTAGGACGTTTGCGTTAGACTTGTTGTTCAGTATAGCATAGAATTCATGATGTATTTGACCTTCGACATCCTTTAGGACGTTTGCGTTAGACTTCTTATTCAATATAGCATAGAATTCATGATGTATTTGACCTTCGACATCCTTTAGGACGTTTACGTTAGACTTTTTGTTCAGTATAGCATAGAATTCATGATGTATTTGACCTTCGACATCCTTTAGGACGTTTGCTTTAGACTTTTTATTCAATATAGCATAGAATTCATGATGTATTCGTCCTTCGACATCCTTTAGGACGTTTGCTTTAGACTTTTTATTCAGTATAGCATAGAATTCATGATGTATTTGACCTTCGACGTCCTTTGGGACATTTGTGTTAGACTTTTTATTCAGTATAGCATGGAATTCATGATGTATTTGACTTTCGACATCCTTTAGGACGTTTACTATAGACTTTTTATTCAATATAGCATAGAATTCATGATGTATTTGACCTTCGACATCCTTTAGAACGTTTGCGTTAGACTTTTTATTCAGTATAGCATAGAATTCATGATGTATTTGACCTTCGACATCCTTTAGGACATTTGCTTTAGAGTTTTTATTCAGTATAGCATAGAATTCATGATGTATTTGACCTTCGACATCCTTTAGGACATTTGCTTTAGACTTTTTATTCAGTATAGCATAGAATTCATGATGTATTTGACCTTCGACTTCCTTTAGGACATTTGCTTTAGACTTTTTATTCAGTATAGCATTGAACTCATGATGTATTTGACTTTCGACATCCTTTAGGATGTTTACGTTAGACTTTTTATTCAGTATAGCATAAATTCATGATGTTTTTGACCTTCGACATCCTTTAGGACATTTGCTTTAGACTTTTTATCCAGTATAGCATTGAATTCATGATGTATTTGACTTTTGACATCCTTTAGGACGTTTACTTTAGACTTTTTATTCAGTATAGTATAAATTCATGATGTTTTTGACCTTCAACATCCTTTAGGATGTTTACTTTAGACTTTTTATTCATTATAGGATAGAATTCATGATGTTTTTGACCTTCAACATCCTTTAGGACATTTGCTTTAGACTTTTTATTCAGTATAGCATAGAATTCATGATGTATTTGACCTTCGACATCCTTTGATACATTTGCTTTAGACTTTTTATTCAATATAGCATAGAATTCATGATGTATTTGACCTTCAACATCCTTTAGGACGTTTGCGTTAGACTTTTTATTCATTATAGCATAGAATTCATGATGTATTTGTCCTTCGACATCCTTTAGGACGTTTGCGTTAGACTTTTTATTCAGTATAGCATAGAATTCATGATGATTTGTCCTTCAACATCCTTTAGGACGTTTGCTTTAGACTTTTTATTCAGTATAGCATAGAATTCATGACTGTATTTGACCTTCGACATCCTTTAGGTCGTTTGCTTTAGACTTTTTATTCAGTATAGCATAGAATTCATGACTGTATTTGACCTTCAACATCCTTTAGGACGTTTGCGTTAGACTTTTTATTCAGTATAGCATAGAATTCCTGATGTATTTGACCTTCGACATCCCTTAGGACGTTTTCGTTAGACTTTTTATTCAATATAGCATAGAATTCATGATGTATTTGACCTTCGACATCCTTTAGGACTTTTGCTTTAGACTTTTTATTCAGTATAGCATTGAATTCATGATGTATTTAACCTTCGACATCCTTTAGGACGTTTGCTTTAGACCTTTTATTCAGTATAGCATAGAATTCATGATGTATTTGACCTTCGACATCATTTAGGACGTTTGCGTTAGACTTTTTATTCAGTATAGCATAGAATTCATGATGTATTTGACCTTCGACATCATTTAGGACGTTTGCGTTCGACTTTTTATTCAGTATAGCATAGAATTCATGATATATTTGACCTTCGACATCCTTTAGGACGTTTGCGTTAGACTTTTTATTCAGTATAGCATAGAATTCATGACTGTATTTGACCTTCGACATCCTTTAGGACGTTTGCTTTAGACTTTTTATTCAGTATAGCATACAATTCATGATGTATTTGACCTTCGACATCCTTTAGGACGTTTGCGTTAGACTTTTTTTTCAGTATAGCATAGACTTCATGACTGTATTTGACCTTCGACATCCTCTAGGACGTTTGCGTTAGACTTTTTATTCAGTATACCATAGAATTGCTGATGTATTTGACCTTCGACATCCTTTAGGACGTTTTCGTTAGACTTTTTGTTCAGTATAGCATAGAATTCATGATGTATTTGACCTTCGACATCCTGTAGGACGTTTGCGTTAGACTTTTTATTCAGTATAGCATAGAATTCATGATGTATTTGACCTTCGACATCCTTTAGGACGTTTGCGTTAGACTTTTTGTTCAGTATAGCATAGAATTCATGATGTATTTGACCTTCGACATCCTTTAGGACGTTTGCGTTAGACTTTTTATTCAATATAGCATAGAATTCATGATGTATTTGACCTTCGACATCCTTTAGGACGTTTGCGTTAGACTTTTTGTTCAGTATAGCATAGAATTCATGATGTATTTGACCTTCGACATCCTTTAGGACGTTTGCGTTAGACTTTTTATTCAGTACAGCATAGAATTCATGATGTTTTTGACCTTCGACATCCTTTAGGACGTTTGCGTTAGACTTTTTATTCAGTGTAGCATAGAATTCATGATGTTTTTGACCTTTGACATCCTTTAGGACGTTTACGTTAGACTTTTTATTCAGTATAGCATAGAATTCATGATGTTTTTGACTTTTGACATCCTTTAGGATGTTTGCGTTAGACTTTTTATTCAGTATAGCATAGAATTCATGATGTTTTTGACCTTTGACATCCTTTAGGACGTTTGCGTTAGACTTTTTATTCAGTATAGCATAGAATTCATGATGTTTTTGACCTTTGACATCCTTTAGGACGTTTGCGTTAGACTTTTTATTCAGTATAGCATAGAATTCATGATGTTTTTGACCTTCGACATCATTTAGGACGTTTGCTTTAGACTTTTTATTCAGTATAGCATAGAATTCATGATGTATTTGACCTTTGACATCCTTTAGGACGTTTGCGTTAGACTTTTTATTCAGTATAGCATAGAATTCATAATGTATTTGACCTTCGACATCCTTTAGGACGTTTTCGTTAGACTTTTTATTCAGTATAGCATAGAATTCATGATGTATTTGACCTTCGACATCCTGTAGGACATTTGCGTTAGACTTTTTATTCAGTATAGCATAGAATTTATGACTGTATTTGACCTTCGACATCCTTTAGGACGTCTGCATTAGACTTTTTATTCAGTATAGCATAGAATTCATGATGTATTTGACCTTCGACATCCTTTAGGACGTTTGCTTTAGACTTTTTATTCAGTATAGCATAGAATTCATGACTGTATTTGACCTTCGACATCCTTTAGGACGTTAGCTTTAGACTTTTTATTCAGTATAGCATAGAATTCATGATGTATTTGACCTTCGACATCCTTTAGGACGTTTGCGTTAGACTTTTTATTCAGTATAGCATAGAATTCATGACTGTATTTGACCTTCGACATCCTTTAGGACGTTTGCGTTAGACTTTTTATTCAGTATAGCATAGAATTCATGATTAATTGACCTTCGACGTCCTTTGAGACATTTGCTTTAGACTTTTTATTCAGTATGGCATGGAAATCATGATGTAATTGACCTTCGACATCCTTTGAGACATTTGCTTTAGACTTTTTATTCAATATAGCATAGAATTCATGGTGTATTTGACTTTTGACATCCTTTAGGACGTTTACGTTAGACTTTTTATTCAGTATAGCATAAAATTTATGATGTATTTGACCTTCGACATCCTTTAGGACTTTTACTTTACTCTTTTTATTCAGTATAGCATAAATTCATGATGTTTTTGACCTTCGACATCCTTTAGGACATTTGCTTTAGACTTTTTATCCAGTATAGCATAGAATTCATGATGTATTTGACCTTCGACATCCTCTAGGACGTTTGCTCTAGACTTTTTATTCAGTATAGCATAGAATTCATGATATATTTGACCTTCGACTTCCCTTAGGACCTTCTCTTTATTCTTTTTATTCAATATAGCATAAAGTTCATGACTATTTGACGTTCGACCCTTTAATATGAGACGTAAGTTTATTTATTCATTTTTAACATTTTCTTGACTGGAGTGGAGATTTGCATATAGAACCTTGGACTAGGATGCCCGAGTCCAGCCGCAGCACCTTAGGGTAGTATTGCAACAGAGTTAGCCTGATCATTGAGTTTATTTGTGCATTTGGAGGTAAATTCATTCATGGGCAAGCTTTTCTTGCCCTGTGAAGGGAGATTTGCACACAGAATCCTGCCCTAACCTGTAGTAGGCAGTTGCGGAAGTCAAGGTTAGGCAGTTTTTAGCTGAGGACTTTGGTTATTTAAGCATTTAACAAAGTGTGAGACTCTTAAATAAGCATTTTGTGAGTCGATTCACACTCTGGGGTGTCCATTTTTGGCCGTTTCGATTCAGACGTTAATGGCCGATTGTCCCGACGGCCATTTCCGAGACTTGACCGATGCCTAGTTTCTGTCCTGATTGATGAAGTTCATTTAAATTGCTATAATTTAATGAGGTATAGTGGCTTAACCCTAATGCAGTCCTTCAGGTATAAGGGCCGATTGTCCCAAGGTTAGGTGCGTCTGGGTCGAGACGCAAATGTGTCGGGTTGGATTGACATTCCCTTTGTTAGGTTGAGTCACTGCTCAAACCTTCACTGTTTAAACCTTCACTGCTCAATCCTTCACTGTTTAAACCTTTACTGTTTCAACTTTCACTGTTTAAACCTTCGCTGTTGAAACCTTCACTGCTTAAACCTTCACTGCTCAAACCATCACTGCTTAAACCTTCACTGCTCAAATCTTCACTGTTTAAACCTTCACTGTTGAAACCATCACTGCTCAAACCTTCTCCACTCAAACCTTCACTGCTCAAACCTTCAGTTTAAACCCTCACTGCTTAAACCTTCACTGCTCAAACCTTCACTGTTTAATCCTTCACTGTTTAGACCTACACTGCTCAAACCTTCACTGCTCAAACCTTCACTGTTTAATCCTTCACTGTTTAGAACTACACTGCTTAAACCTTCACTGCTCAAACCTTCACTGTTTAATCCTTCACTGTTTAGAACTACACTGCTCAAACCTTCACTGCTCAAACCTTCACTGCTCAAACCTTCACTGTTTAAACTGTCACTGTTTAAACCTTCACTGCTCAAACCGTCAGTGTTCAAACCTTCATTGCTGAAACCTTCAGTGTTCAAACCTTCACTGTTTAAACCTTCACTGTTGAAACCTTCACTGCTCAAACCTTCATTGCTCAAACCTTCATTGCTCAAACCTTCACTGCTCAAACCCTCACTGCCCAAACCTTCACTGTTGAAACCTTCACTGCTCAAACCTTCACTGTTTAAACCCTCACTGCTTAAACCTTCACTGCTCAAACCTTCATTGTTTAAACCTTCAGTGCCCAATCCTTCGCTGTTTAAACCTTCACTGCTCAAACCGTCACTGTTTCAACTTTCACTGTAGAAACCTTCACTGTTGAAACCTTCACTGCTTAAACCTTCATTGCTCAAACCTTCACTGTTTAAACCTTCATTGCTCAAACCTTCACTGTTTAAACCTTCATTGCTCAAACCTTCACTGTTTAAACCTTCATTGCTCAAACCTTCACTGCTTAAACCTTCATTGCTCAAACCTTCACTGTTTAAACCTTCATTGCTCAAACCTTCACTGTTTAAACCTTCATTGCTCAAACCTTCACTGCTTAAACCTTCATTGCTCAAACCTTCACTGCTTAAACCTTCATTGCTCAAACCTTCACTGTTCAAACCTTCATTGCTCAAACCTTCATTGTTGAAACCTTCATTGCTCAAACCTTCACTGTTTAAACCTTCATTGCTCAAACCTTCACTGTTGAAACCTTCATTGCTCAAACCTTCACTGCTTAAACCTTCACTGTTGAAACATTCATTGCTCAAACCTTCACTGTTTAAACCTTGATTGCTCAAACCTTCACTGTTTAAATCTTCATTGCTCAAACCTTCACTACTTAAACCTTCATTGCTCAAACCTTCACTGTTTAAATCTTCATTGCTCAAACCTTCACTACTTAAACCTTCATTGCTCAAACCTTCATTGCTCAAACCTTCACTGTTGAAACCTTCATTGCTCAAACCTTCACTGTTGAAACCTTCATTGCTCAAACCTTCACTGCTTAAACCTTCATTGCTCAAACCTTCACTGTTTAAACCTTCATTGCTCAAACCTTCACTGCTTAAACCTTCATTGCTCAAACCTTCACTGTTTAAACCTTCATTGCTCAAACCTTCACTGTTGAAACCTTCATTGCTCAAACCTTCACTGTTGAAACCTACATTGCTCAAACCTTCACTGTTTAAACCTTCATTGCTCAAACCTTCATTGCTCAAACCTTCACTGTTTAAACCTTCATTGCTCAAACCTTCACTGTTGAAACCTTCATTGCTCAAACCTTCACTGTTTAAACCTTCATTGCTCAAACCTTCACTGCTTAAACCTTCATTGCTCAAACCTTCACTGTTGAAACCTTCATTGCTCAAACCTTCACTGCTTAAACCTTCATTGCTCAAACCTTCACTGTTGAAACCTTCATTGCTCAAACCTTCACTGCTTAAACCTTCATTGCTCAAACCTTCACTGCTTAAACCTTCATTGCTCAAACCTTCACTGTTGAAACCTTCATTGCTCAAACCTTCACTGTTTAAACCCTCATTGCTCAAACCTTCACTGTTTAAACCTTCATTGCTCAAACCTTCACTGTTGAAACCTTCATTGCTCAAACCTTCACTGTTGAAACCTTCATTGCTCAAACCTTCACTGCTTAAACCTTCATTGCTCAAACCTTCACTGTTGAAACCTTCATTGCTCAAACCTTCACTGTTGAAACCTTCATTGCTCAAACCTTCACTGTTTAAACCTTCATTGCTCAAACCTTCACTGCTTAAACCTTCATTGCTCAAACCTTCACTGTTGAAACCTTCATTGCTCAAACCTTCACTGTTGAAACCTTCACTGTTTAAACCTTGATTGCTCAAACCTTCACTGTTTAAATCTTCATTGCTCAAACCTTCACTGTTGAAACTTTCTGTGCTCAAACCTTCACTGTTTAAACCTTGATTGCTCAAACCTTCACTGTTTAAATCTTCATTGCTCAAACCTTCACTGCTTAAACCTTCATTGCTCAAACCTTCACTGTTGAAACTTTCATTGCTCAAACCTTCACTGTTGAAACCTTCATTGCTCAAACCTTCACTGTTTAAACCTTCATTGCTCAAACCTTCACTGTTTAAACCTTCATTGCTCAAACCTTCACTG